>JAOEHI010000005.1:4235048-4254285 GCA_025447815.1 Percopsis transmontana
TTTACATATATATTTACATATATATTTACATATATCTATATATAATCACTTCCTGAAAACCTCTCGACCAAGAAAGCTCAGTTAAATTCTTGCGCATTCACACATTTTTGTTTAATTTGATTCTGATTGTTGTTTTTTTTAGAACAAAAGGGGCTGCAACCTCTTACAGTAATGTCCATTGCATCAGACAGGCGATGAGCTGCTTGAAGACAAATATTCACACTGGACCTCATAAATACTGTCTCGTAATCCAGTCCTCCACACGCCAGGGCCATGCTTTGGCCTGGACGTACACCAAGGCCTTAGGCAAAATTGATCCCTGCAACTCGGATCACCGATGTCTTTCTCTGTCTCTCTCTCTCTCTCTCTCTCTCTCTCTCTCTCTCTCTCTCTCTCTCTCTCTCTCTCCCTCTCCCTCTCTTATTTGCCATTCTACTAATCCTCTGAGCCCTCAGAGGTGTGGGTTTCTCAATGCGCTAAATGTGTGAGATCCTATGGAGCATGTTGTTTCCCCATTAAAGGATGGCCATCTGCACCCCTGGCGCTGCATAGTCCAAACAGTAAAGTAGGCTGAGGGGAGGCAGTGCTGGATAGACAGAGTGACACAAAGACAAATGGGTCCAGCTTGGTTTCTTGACACTGCTCTTTATTTTTAAACCTGGCACAGATGCTTAGATTTAAGACCAAGTTAGTGGCGGGTATTTTTAGCCGGCCATTTTTAAAGCGCTGTCATCTTGTTGAAGTGTGTGTGTGTGTTAGTGTGTGTGTGTGCGTGCGTGCAAGAGTGATGTGTAATGTTTTTTGGGGGCATGGGAGCTTGTGTGTATGTAAACAAAGTGTGCATTAAGTGTATGTGTGTGTGTGTGTGTGTGTGTGTGTGTGTGTGTGTGTGTGTGTGCGTGCATGCGTGTGTGTGTTTAATTGGGGAGCTGAGTGGGTGAGTTAGGGTGTGACACAGAATGAAGCCACAGCAGTCTGATTTATGTCCTTCCAGCCACCCATCGATCGCCTGGCCTGGTGTGAGAGTGAGTGCATTGTCAATACCTCTATAGCACTTTGTGGTATTCCTAGATTCCCCCGGCCGAAGTGTGATGCTGCAGTAAGCCATCTTGTCTCGAGTCAAATAAATACAGTGCCCGGCAACCGCCATTGTTTATTTATTTTTTATTTTTTTTATAGCGTATAGTTCCTCTGCTGAATGGATCGTTTTTTTCAGGGGAAGGTGCCATTGTTGGACGGGGAGAATTTAATGTATTATTAATATAAAGGTAGGTAATTTGGACAAAGGCCTGTATGTGTCTCTAGGGGCATGTAGCTATTTACATGTTGCTAAGTGTCCCAGTAGACCGCTAGGATGAGGTCTATTATGTGTTTCTCTCTCTCTCTCTCTCTCTCTCTCTCTCGTGCTCTCTATCTATGCCGTGCGTCCCTACAAGTGATTATGCTAATTAGTGTTTGATCAGATGATTAAATTATAACTCGATTAATCTGAAGCACTAAATGCTCCGAATGCATTTGCGTCTGCTTGGCCGCCTGCCGTCCCGCAGCACGCGTCCCGCAGCACGCGTCCCGCAGCACGCGTCCCGCAGCACGCGTCACCTCTCCGGAGCCAGAGAGCGAGGGATGGCCACAGAGGAGAGGGGCGGAGAGGAGAGGAATGGTGTCAGAAAGGAGCTTTCCTTTTTACTCAGGCAATAACATGCAGGAAGGGAGGGGGGCAATAAAGCCTGCTAGGGGGCTTGGGGGGGGGGGGGGAGAACGGGAGGAGAAAGGGGAGTAGGGGAGTGAATGGGAGGGTGGGCTGGTGAAAGGAGCTGTGCTGTGGTCCCCTAAGTGTTGAATAAACATGCTTGGTTTAGGGAATTGGCTGCAATAAATGTTTAATATGATAAGTCCATAAAGACGGTGAAATGAGTCGAGAGTATTAAAAAGAGCGTGGCATGCAGCTTTGGGGGGTGGGGGGTGGGGGGTGGTGATAATGGCAGGCCGAGCTAATAGGATGAGAGAAACCAGCTGCTGTGACATCAGCACTAACATGCTTCGCCTGCTGCCGACGGCACACGTCTCCTGGAGCAACCAGATACTGTTCTTCAAGTCCAATGCCAAGGTCCCATATTGACAATAGCCATAATACATAGTGTAGCGTTCTGACCAAGCTCCAAATAAAAGTATCAACCACATAAACAGGGTAGGATAGTCTAGTGGTCTAGGTGTTAGACTCCCAGCCGGAAGGTCTTGGGTTCAAGCCCAGAGTTGGCCTACCTGTAAGCATCCTTGAGCAAGATGCAGCCCCTTTCTGCAGCATGTAATTGTAAGTCGCTTTGGATAAAAGCGTTTGCTAAATTACCTAATTGTAATAAACATTTCCCCTAGACTAAATATTTGCACTATTAGCACTGTACCTATTACATACGTTATTTGAGAGGAAAACAAGTGTAACAGTGAGTCTCAGCAGAGTGGCGGAAAAAAATGCTCAAAGCATGTTTTAGTGAAGAAAAGTACACTAGTCTCAATGACCATACAAACAGCGTGGACAGAAGACAATTTAATTACAACTATTGGGTCATTTAGCAGACGCTTTTATCCAAAGCGACTTACAATCACATGGAGCAGATAGGGGTTAGGCATCTTGCTCAAGGCTCAAGGATGCTTACAGGTAGGCCAACTCTGAGGTTGAACCCACAACCTTCCAGATGGGAGTCCAATAGCTAGACCACTAGACTATCCTTTGTTACAATAAGTGTGGACTAGCATAAATTTAGTAGCTTTAGTGAATTGAGTTTAAAATCAAACTAAAACACATTGCAACATTGTAACATTGCATCTTTAGAAATTATTGGTAAACAGCTACTCTACAATTTTTACGAGTGTTTAGGGAAGGAGGTCGAAAAATACTTGTTCACCAGCACAAAGCAGATACCTTTGTTGTATTTTCTTTCTGTTTTTCTGCACCTCTGTGGAGAACGCTGCTTCTGGCCTTCCTTAAACATGAAGAGGAATACTTCTGGCTTTAAATCCTCATTAGTACCAATGTGGACGGGTCACTAAGAAATTATAATACAAACAGAGAGTAGGACATTTTATGTCCTCTGTCACCCTTCCAGAGGAGCCTGTTATATCTGGCTAGCTACCGGCTACTGGAGACATTCAAGATGGTGTCATGAAATAACAATCCTTGGAGGCCAAAGGCCTTTACTGTCAACTCCTACTCTTCAGTAGCTTCTCGTGTCGTGGCTGGTGCACGTAGAATTCCTCCATGGACACTGAAACCTCTACGCACATTCATGCAGGTGGACAGTAGCCTGCTCATATTAAGATACTGACAATGGCAGCATTTGGAAGGCTCTTAACCTTAATGTTTACTGACATAATAGGGTTGGCTGTACAGTTTATGTTGTGTATAAACATACTAGTGAGGAGATAGCTTCTTCTTAACCACGTTATACAAGAGAGACTCTATTACCATTAGATTAGTTCAGAAGTGATTATATTATGTCGACTAAAGCCCCAAGATGGCATTTTTCAGTATATTAGTAGCCTATATCAAATAGATTATTGAAGATTATACAACAGTTAGTTCCGGATGAGCAGTCTGATTGGACAAGAGCCATTCCATTTAAAACTGGATCTACTTTATGCCAGCAGCAGCTGGCATACTGTAACAACCATGATCTAAATGTTACTGTCTGTGATATTGATAGAGGCTACCACCTTGTTAACATTATTATTACCTGCTGGAAAACAGATGAATATGGAGTGATACTTAGGGCCGACACATCCCATATTTAATGCATGACAATACCTTGACTAATTTGGCTTTGTCACAGTAACGTTATGTCATGTCAAATTGTGTAACTAACGAGTTACCACAGGGAACTCCCCCAGGCTTGCCTCAGGTTACCTTGTTAAAGGAGTAGTGTGTAAAATCTAGTATCATTGAACAGTATTTTAAAATTATTTTTTTTGTACAATACCTACCGAATTAGAGTTTGCCCCTCCTTGACCAGTGAACACCGCATACTTTGGCTGTTTTACTCAAAATAGTCCGTTTTCTCAGCGAGGCTCGCGTTCCTAACCAATCACAAAAGCTCAAAGGCAGAGGACATACATACAATCATTTGGGTTTGTGTGTTCATAAAAACACAGGTGTCTGGGTGGAGCTACAGAGTACAGGGAGAGGGTGGGGGGGGCAGATTTAGGCTTGCAGGACTTGCATATTGAAGCTCTAACTAAGTAACATATTACCCTGACAAAGATTTGTTTGTCTATAAATGTTTGTGCTGAGTCATGTATTGCCTGCATCAAGGCTGTACATGTGTGACATCTCCTTATGCTTTGATTGCCTGAAATGACCTAGATTGCATTACTAGGCCATGTAAGTAGCTTCCCTTACAATGGCAGTTAGGCGTGCCCTTAATGTGCCCAGCCCATTTTATTATTGTCTTACATTTCATGTGCCCTGTTTCAATGGCTGTTGGTCAGTTTAGTATAAGCTCGCAATAAAAACATGTCTTTAATCTAATGTCATTCATTTAGTAAAAATGCATTTTGTCAAGCCATTAACATTTATATTGTTGTCAGACTTTATAATGATGCAGATAATTCTGAATATTTATCTACCCATTGTAAAACAATCAAATGTGTCAACATGACTTTCTGTCCACCTGCTCCTATTGTTATTACATTTCTACGGTAGACTTTATTCATCTGTAGCAGCAGCAGAGGGAGCTGCTATAGTTTGCCATAATCCTTCATTAGATCCTCTCCTCTGCATCTCATCATTGGCAGCGGCGTAATTTAGACATCAGCGTCTCTGTCGCTTCGCTTTACCCACTGAGAAACAGTCCAGGGTCTCTCTGCCTTCCTTTAATGAGACAGACAGCCTCTCTGGCCCATTTAAGACATGCAAATAGACTAGGGAGGAGGCCCGTCTGTTGTGGGTCGCTCATTTTGGCGCTGCCCCCCACCCCCTTCACATACATCAGAGGACGGATCTGTCGGTGTGGATCAGGGGTCTGCACACAGCCAGCTCTTTTATTCTGTCACAGTGCTGCTTAATATTCATGAGAGCAAATTGGGAGACACTCATTTAACTCCCATGCATGGTGTACTGCCTCTGGGCAGATCAGATCAGGGGGAATACTTACTCACACTGGACTGGGGAGTCTGTACCAGACTTACAGTAGGCATCTCAATACTACTAAATTATCACAGTTATCAGCCTTCTGACCTCTGGACTTATAGGGCCTACAGTGGGCTATAGTAATGTTTTAGTTTACCTTTTACTTCATATCACTTGTTTTAAAAAATTTTGAGCCGTGAGCCATTCCCACATAGAGTAGGCCTATAACGTAATATATACAACCATGTTTTATAAAACTCTCGATTGCAAAAATCTAAAAATCAAAAAAACTTTAAATATGTGAAATCATCTGCCTGCTCTCCTTATTCTCCTGCGAATCTGTAGGGGACAGGGGGAGGGGGGGATGGATCCCGATCCACACTTTGAAAACCACTGCTTTATGTGGAAGCTAATAATAATACTGGGTCATGTAGGCTGTATGGATACAATACTTTATGGATTGAAATCAGGTGGTTTTCCGACAATCCAGCCAGTGATGATTGGTGGATCTCACTGTGGTGATGTGTACGGCTTCACGATGAAGCCTTCATCTCAACGCTGCTTCCCGCAAACGCATGGAGCAGAAACTGGAAATATGTTACGGGGGGGAAGTAGCTTTTTTGCCCGCTGCGTGTCTAGAACGTGGGTCAGCCAGGTGTGACTCCAGGTCTCAGGAACACTTGCCCTTGGGGCACGGAGCACAGAGCGGCTTTAATTACCCGGGGTTACTGCCGACACGCTGTCACCGCGACGCACCTGGTGCCGTGGCTAGCGCGCTGCGTGCGTTGAGCCCTTGTGGCGCCACGCCGATGACAACTCTGACAATGGCTTTGCTCGCTCACCAGGTGCCCTATAAAATATGGAAAGCTGAATCAATAGCCCTCTCTCCGATCCTTTCCCTGCTTCTTGTTCAGCGTTAATCTCTAGCTCTGTCAGAATGGTTTCACGAAAAAAACAGACTGCACGGAAGTCTGTTTGATTTCTCTATATGCAGGGATAATGCTTGGACCAGTTAGTTAGTGCTGAATCAGTGGACTTTATACAGGTAAGGAGGGACATTTTTGACTTGGGGCCTGTATAGAGGATATCATGGTAAATGACTTGAAGCTGGTCAGAATGAACAATTTCCCTATAACGAAGGTGAGATGTCATGTATGAAAAGGTGATTCTGTACACATGCTTAATGGTAGCCTGTTCTCAGCCATGGTTCTTAGCATGTAGCAGGAGGGCAGTTAGTGTGTTCATCTATTTACCTGCTGTTTTCTTTCATCAGCATTGATTGCACGTTTACTTAAATGAAACGGCCCAGTAGCCCTGAAAACACAGCGTCATGGTTGGTTACACCCTGTCAACCTATCAGTTGTATTGTGTGCGTAAAGGATCGCAGCTTTGTGATGCTACTAAAGTAGGCCTACAAGGTCCTGTTTCTATTGTTGCACCGCAAATGCAGACAGACTTATTTTGATGATTAGCTAGGCTCAAAAGGGAATTCAAATTTTCAACATCATAGTGAATCATTGTGGAATTACCAAACATTCAAAGTCTGGTAAAACTGATAGATAATAAAGCAACTACAGCTTCTAAGAGTGATAACTACTACCCATGATGATGGTCTATATTATTAACTGCTGTAGCTAATAGGCAATTCTACTGTAGACATTTATGTCGCTTACATCAGTCTCCAGGCTTGGGGAATGAGAATATTGCAGATTTGTAATCTAGGACCCCTTAAAGAAACTTAATTCCATGCATATAAACTATTGTTTTATGGTACTAGCTCTGCTAGTTAGTGCCGAGATGTTTTAAACATAGTGTATATGCTGTAATTATGTTGTACTATGGGAGCGGTAGGGGACTGAAGGCTACAAAAGCAGCAATCTGAGGGCTGGTTTAAGTACCCAGAACAACCAGTCTTCCCTGTCAAGTGCTACTGGCTTTGAGCAGGGCACCCCCAGCAGATGCTTAGTGGTCAAAACTGGGCATCACCAGTAACACAGGGACCTCAGGTGCAGTGCATGGAACTGGGAAACTGGGAGGTACCAAGTATAGAATAAAAATAACTGAAACCTTAATTGGGAACTTGATCTTAATGAAGTGAACGTAAAGAAGGAACGTGTATTTCCACTCCAAAAATCAAAAAATCAAAAAATTAAAAAATCAAAAAAATCATCAGACACATACAGTATAGCGTGAAAGTTAGCCAATTTGTATTTTAGGGACAATTTAGGAGGCCTTGATCGAATAAGACCATTGTTGGGCAACTTGGCCAGGGCACGGGTTTACACCCCTACTCTTTTCGAGAAGTGTTCTGGGACTTTTAATGACCACAGAGAATCAGAAGCTCGGTTTTACATCTCATCCAAAAGATGGCACCCATTCACAGTACAGTGACATTGGGATGCACATAGACCACAGGGTGAGTGCCCCCTAATGGCCTCGTCAACACCTCTTACAGCAGCAAAGGTAAAGAAAGGTTCAAATTAAACAGCCTTTCTCTGTCCCCCCTCTCCCTTAAGAATTTTCCTTCAGGAAAAGAAAAAATAGTCATAGTCAATTATAGATGCATAGAATGCATTATTGAACAGTGCCATTTATTTCACCTTTATGGTTCAACTCATGAAAAATTATGCCAATTACCAATTTCCTCTCGGGCAATGTAGTAAGTGGTCGGGCCTGAGGCTGGTTGTTGGGGCGTGACATGGCGCTCTTTGAGAGGTCTTAAAGGGCAATGTACCAGAGTCAGTCACTCCTCTGTGGCCTGACTCGTGTAAGCGTAGTCAATTAGGAAAACGAGCAGTGCAGTGATATGGGCCCTTTAAGCGTGAGCTCATTTAAAAAAAAAAAAAATCAATCTTGCTATCACTCAATTCTGAATTGCGTTGCTTTCACTTTTTTTTTTCATTTCTGGAATGAATAAATATAAAAAATTGCCACAACATAAATCCTAATCTAATTTCTCAGATGCTGGCCCGAAATGCACATTTTCAAGTGTCTGCAAATGGCTTTGATCTATTTCTCTCCAGCTATTTGGTATTAAAGCATTTTTGGCTTTCAAAGTCTCAATTAACTTTGTAACCAATTTATGTAAGGTATAGTGTGGATATGAATTTCCTCTTTTTTTCTTGCCTGGTTTTTCCTTTATTTCACAAAGAAAAATCTAATTTATATTGGATTATATAAAGGACTCCTAAATAAATTTACAATAATGCACGAGCCAAATTTAGAAAGGGTTTGCAAAATATTAAGTGCTACAGCTCAAACTGTTCTCAGTTGAATGTAACATCAATAATGGCTGTGTGGTTTAAAATATGGACATGCCGGATTTCAAAGCTTTTTCTCTTTGGGAATAACCTTGGGCACAGTCTGTGTACAGGTGGTTTGATCTCCCTTCTCATGGCTCCTGTCTGCATTATCAACTGAGCACTGGGAAGATTGATACTCCCTGTGCCAGCTGGAAAAAGGGAATGAATTAGAATTTAATATGACTTTGATGTATTATTTTCATCTTGGCCGTTGCCACAGACCCACAGAAAGCCCAGCGTATTATCCAACTCTATTTAAAAAGTAGGCAAAAAACTATACAATGACACCTCTGCTGGAAGCATTGGTTGTTATTCAAAAGCAAGCTGAGAAAAAAATTGTTTCAGGGTTCATTTAAAACTGCACAATGCAGTCCCCATCCCCCCACAAAGGTACTGTTTTCACCCTGCAGATGCTTTACCTTCATTTCAGCTTTAAATGTTATGGCAGTTGAAAAACACAAATTAGAAGTTAGGAATACACTCTACACCGCAGCTAACCAACTGACATTACAAATTGGTGTTTAACACGGAATGAAAGGCACAACTTGGATTGGCAAATTACTTATGCACCTTAGCTTACTGTAAGCTGTGGTCCTTTTGATACAAATGCTTTCAGTAAATCATAGGTTGATGTCTGCAGTGGTTATGTTATTATGGGAACATGTTGTCTGTTTTCACTCTGGCTCTCATATCTCTTGATATCAAACATATATATATATATATATATATATATATATATAATGAAAGCCCAGAGTGTCTTGCACAAAATGAGTATACACACACTACCAATGTAGTTATTTTATTGGTATAATAATATATTGGGTTTTGAATCCAGGTTACAACCAACCTCGCTTTGTGGTTGATTGTCATTATGCCTAATGTTAAACCTATACGGAATGACCAAATACAATATACCGGATTTATTTTTCATCAAAGAGCAAGCATGTCAAGGAGATTTTATTCGATTAAATTAATATTACATTATTATTCATTTCACTTCAGTAGAAATTGTGATTAATTTATCCAGCCCATTTTAAGTTTAGTCAAGGTCTCTCAATAACATAAAACACCACACTTCAACATTTTACTTTGAGGTAAAACCAAGCAGCAACCCCCGGTGCTGAAAAATTAATCCAACGTTGAAGTGCCAAAATCTGCAGTTCCTCGAATGGCCACTTGAGACTGGCTCCAAAAGCGAGTCAATCCCCATAGACCCCCATGCTAAAATGTCCAACTTTACAGCAGAAATAAACATGTTTACAACCTGGTACAAAATCGGTTTTAGTGTGTAAAAATTGTACAGGGGGTGCATTTTTATATAATTCATCAGTTGAAATTATATTAAGCCATCAATTTACCCATTCATTTATATATAGTCGGGAGTTAGGCAGAGTCAGGCATTACCAAGATGGCGATGGCCAGAGCCAGCACTCTTTGAGCTTAAACCCTTTCTTAGGAAAACCTATGGGTGACGTCACGGAGCGTTTGTCCACTTATTTATACAGTCTATGGGTAGGCCTATAACTTATCTTCCATCAAATCTCTTGCAACCAAAGAGAAGAAAAAGAAAGACAAATATCAAAATTCTAGTATTGATATTTATAGCCAGCGCCCCCTGCTGTACAAGAAGGATTTCTATCACATTAAAGTATGTAAAAAAATATGGTGCTTTTTTTTTTTTACCTAGACCTTATAAGTGTTCAATTTATCAATTTATAATGGTGCGTAGCACAACCCCACACTGCTGACACCTCTCGTGTTTTTCAGCCTTCAAAAACCATGCTAAATCTCCTTTCCCAAAATGGGAAACTCGCAGTATAGTCAGACATGTCTATATGATCTACCGAAAAGAAAAAGTCACAAACCTACTGTAGACATTTGCTTTGGTATATCGAAGGAACACATGGTAAGGTTCTTCATACTAAAGCTACTAAGTTTGTGCGACACCTTTATAAATGTATTTTAATGAGGTCTACTGTATGCTTTAAATCGAAAGTCTCCAATACTCAGTAGGCTATAGCTATCAAGCTATCATCTAACATGTGGTCATATGTCTCAACCCATGCACACTGTACCGCAACCCACTTGAAACAAATTTGCATGTGTTATTGACGCAAGTACAACACTAAAAATGTTGATCCATGATTCATACCCATGAGTAAGACTGCTGTAACACTTGTGATTCAGCCTTGCTGTGATTCTTTATAAAGCCTGGTGTAACACTTCAGTCAAAGACGTAATGAATTTATGAACAGATGGACGGTTTGCCCTATCTGGCCAGTCACTTGCGTCACAGCGCTTGTCTCATGACTCCCCATGCAACTAGCATCTAATGTGTAGCTAGCCACAAGATTAGAATTATAAATATTTTCACATGCACAAAATGCACACAAGCATTGTCTCATGGTTATACTAATTCTGGTGTTACACACCTTACATTGGTTTCACCAGGATTTGCATGCAAGTAGATCCATCCATCCGTATTTGAGTGAGTCTTTGGATACATTGCCATTTTTGAGCTGCGGGAGCAGAGAAAAGGGGTGGAAACGGCCGCAATTTGAAACCTTGTTAGGAATTTATGAAGTGCTAAAATGTTTCGTCCCCAGGGAGGTCCCCAGCCAGCTGCCAGTGCCACTGTGAGACACTTACTGCAGAGCCTCTGGGCCTGTCACCAGCCTGAGATGGCTAGCTAGATACACACACACACACACACACACACACGCATGCACACTAACACAGATCTGCCTAAGATTGGCCACTAGATGCACAAACATTACATACAGTACAAACTCACAAAGGAAGTTGCTACAGATCTGCTTGCCGATTGTGAACTGCACTTTGCTAAATGCAGCCACAGGGCATCTCCTAGCCGCATCACTTAGAAATCAAACACCTAGCAATTACAGTGCCACAGATCTGGCTCAACTTAACTGTTTCTACTTTGTCATTTTACCCATTCCTTACCTCAAGAGAAAACTCCCACACAAACATACAGTAGATTTACCATCATTCTCCAGAGGGAAGTCGGCTGAATGCTTGCGCTTAATCTAGGCTTTTTCTGCAAGGCTACTGGCCTCGTTTCGTAATTGATAGTAGTTTATGTTGATTGATGCTAATTTGCATGCAAAAATGAGAATACATCCATGAATCTGAAACTACAAATCCCATAAACATAGGCATTTATTTAGTAGGCCTATACACTGTGATGAATCAACTGAAGCGCTGCCTGTAACAGCCTTGTTAATTTAGTTTAAGAACCCAGCCCAAGGGGATGCTATGACATTATGAGCATAACATTAACCTAAATATCTTCTGTCAACTTCTCTTTTTATGAAGTTGAAGTTACATTACATTATATATTGCATTTCAAATTCACGTTGCATTCAAATTAGTTTGAGGTATTGAGCACTTAAGGTTGTGCATCCCATGGAGAAAACGATGAACAGTAAAAAACGTTCTAGTTTGCATTTTGTTCCTGCTTAAATGAAGTTTAGCTTTAGTAACTCACTGAAGACCTGCTTGCAAAGCTATATTACCGGGATTCAGATCCAAAATATCAGATAAAATCTACATTTTACAACTCAGATCTTGATGTCTATTATATCTACCATAGCCACAGTAGGTTCCTGTTTACTTTGTGTTTCCAGTACAGATGAAGCTATGGAGTCAAACATTGTAGAAAGCATGGTTTGCAAATACACAGTTTTTGGTAAAACATACTGTAAAAGGCATGTCTGACTTTACCTTGATGTTTCCTATTTTCAAAAAGGAGAATTGTCATAATTTTTGATGGCTTAAAAAGGGAAATTAGACGATATATTCAGCCCAGTGTGAAGTGTCAGCAGAGTGGCAGGTTTCTTTACACTATAGCTACTTTATCAGTGACGTGTTACGAAACATTATGATGCACCATTATGGCAAACAGCAGTTTCCTAAGATCTGGGTTGAAAACATGCTAGCATATCCTCAATCGAGAGTCAAACAAAAAACATAAAGCAAGAAGAAACCCACCGACGTTAAGGCCACTAAACTGTCTCCGTCTCTTTATCTTGCAGTTTTCAGTGAGGAACTACATTCCAGCTTATACTTCGTCAATGCATCTCTGCAAGAGGTAGTATTTGCCAGCACCACAGGGACCTCGGTGCCCTGTCCTGCTGCGGGGGCTCCGCCAGCCTCGCTGCGCTGGTACCTGGCCACGGGCGAGGAGATCTACGATGTGCCAGGCATCCGCCATGTCCACCCCAACGGAACCCTCCAGATCTTCAACTTCCTGCCTTCCAGCTTCAGCAAGCTGATCCATGACAATACCTATTACTGCACCGCCGAGAACCCCTCAGGCAAGATCAGGAGCCAGGATGTCCACATCAAAGCTGGTGAGTCCTAATAGGCTGGATGCTAGAACCAGAAGGGACGGTAATGATGACACACGCAATACTGTACTTGTTCTTAGTCTTCTTAGCTTCTTGATTGATGGCAGGCTTGGATCCGATGGACCCAATCATTTGTCCCCACACAATCATACACATAGCCATGGAAAAAATTAAGAGACCACTGCATGTTTTTTTAAATATAATAAAAATAAATATAAATATAAAATATACATACATACATACAATATACATATACAATATTTTTATATAAATATGAATATAAATATATTAAATATAAATAAAATCACATATAATATTATATTATATTAAAAAAATGCAATGGTCTTTTCCATGGCTGTATGTATGTATAATATATATACCTGTATGTTTTGAAACAATATCCTAGAATGGTGTAAGATGGGACTGTACTACTGTATGTATGTAACATTCAAAAGGTAAAAATGAATCTAAAGTGTTAGAAACTCCTTTCCTCAATATACTGTAAGTTAATGCGTGGAGCGCTTGGCATGAAAAAATCCCTCATTTGTGGTATGTGATGAACCAGAAGCAGGTTTTTCCTCCTGAAAAGTCCAAATGCTTAAGGTATATATGTATAACACTACACCTACGTTGGATTATTTCATGCCACGATCAGTTTGTGGCTGGATATTGAGGTTAGGAGGCTAGAGAGTTGAGGGGTTAACAAAAGTTCAGTATTGCATTAAGCTCTCAAATCTTTTAATTTGATCTTTTTTATTTATTTATGATAAAAGATTTGTATAATTGTTTTTAAGCCATCATGTCATATCATGTATGAATCTATTGTACAAAACATGGGCTTACAATCAAATGTAAGTGTCAAAGCGTTGTGCTCTATATATACAGTATATAAGTATATATGATCATAGCCTGTAATAACTGAGCAATGAGATATTGTGTGAGTGAGGTGGCTGTAGCACACAATCAGTGTTTCTGTCTTCCCCAGTGTCACGGGAACCCTACACAGTCAGAGTAGCCGACCAGAAGGCTATGAGAGGCAATGTAGCGGTGTTCAAGTGCATTATCCCTGCCTCTGTGGAGGCCTACGTCTCTGTAGTGTCATGGGAGAAAGACACAGTCTCACTCAGCTCAGGTAAGTCCAGCAGCATTTATATTTGCAAAATGTACACATGAGCAGAAGGAGGGCATTACTTTAGCCCTTTAGGCGGAGGGCAAAGAATATGTCCCCTATTTGTGTGATGTTCTGGTGCACTGTGACTCGTGACTCCTACCTGTTTACTGTACAAGTCAGACATTACTGGGACTGTGCAGCTCTCTGTGGCCCTGCCTCTCACTAGCCAGAGGATGGTGATAGCTGTCACATTGAATCACTAAGCGCAGGCCTGCCCCCTCTCTCTCCGACGCTCCACCCCAGCCAACTCTATTTTGATGCCAGCAATGGGTGAAGTAGAACCATTGACATGGCATCCTTGACCTAGTTACCCAACCCCCCCCCCTTCCCATTTAAACCAGTGGTGCAGCATGATAACATGAGGGTGAAATTTTGACTGAACTTAAATTGGATGCTTATCTTTCTGATTGCTCCCTGTTCTGCCTGTTCTGCCCACTGGCGTACTTTCTTAGTTTCATACTGGGGACGTTTAGGGACCGGTAAGGGAGCACTTGATGCCATCTGACTGGGGGCAGAATCTGGGACGGTGTTTTGGTGGCATTTTAAATGCGTCTACTCAAGCATGAAGACGTGTCCTCTGATCCATGCTGCCGTCTTATTTACTGGCTGTTACTGGAGTTGTTCGGTCCTAGCAGCTGGTTGAAGACATGGGGAAATATGGAGCATGCAGATATGATTATGTTTTCTAAATGAAATTAAAGTTGTGCAGACAGGACTGATAAATGGTGCATACAGTATCGCAACTGGCTTCAAGGAAACTAAGGTATTATTATGAAGAAATGCTGTCAGACATTTTATTAGTTTTGAATTAATTATATGTTCGTAAACTGTACGTTTTTTTTCCAAAACAAAAATGTCAACCACACATTAATGGTAAAATATGTCTGTGGGTATGTACTATAAACTGGATTGACTAATTTCTTGTCCAATAATATTTGAAATATCACCGTGTTATCTACCCATGATATGCCATTACCATTTTATACAGAAAGTTGGAGAACTATGCAGTGGATTTTGTTTGAAGATTTTACTGTCTGGTCGGCTTTCTTTTGAGTACTTTTGCGAGCATTCAAGAGAACAATGGTATTGGATTGTCTGTGTTTATTCCAGTGCGAACTGTGGCAGGCGAGGCCTGTCAGAAGCTTGAGCACACGGTCAAAATCACTGCTGCTCCCCAATAAATATTTGATGGTAGATTCTGATGCATGAGTGGATGCACCTCACACTGTTATGGAGAGGGTATGTTTACTGCAGGAGAGAAGGCTAGGAAGGGATGTGTGCATGTATGCGTGCGTGTGTGCGTGTGTGTGTGTGTGTGTGTGTGTGTGTGTGTGGGGGGGGGGGGGGGGGGGGGGCTGTGGGGGTGTGGGTGGGGGGGGTGGGGGTTAGAGAAAGAGAGTGAGGGAGGAAGATGAAGAGAGAGAGAGAACATAAGGAAAGACACAGAGGCTTTGACAAAGGCAACGGGGCACAGATTGACCTGTCCCAGCTTTCCGACTCCCTTGCCAAACCTTTTTTTTTTTCAATATTTCATGAAAGAAGATGTGGTCTCAGAGGACACAAAATAAAGGTATCCCGCAGCCACAATAAATTATTAATATCGGGGGGTTTTGTTGGGAAAGCTAACATCAAACACACATCCACCGTCCTTTCTATTCTGCGTTAGAACCTAGAACGTGTCGATGAATACTCAACGCTCAGGACGTTCCCCTTACCAGGAACACGCCGTAACCAGAATAAACTCAGAATATAGTCTCTGCTCTTAGGGAGCATTCCTGCTAACGCTATTAAGGAATATTTAGCTAACGTTATTAACTTAGGTAGTTTTGATGGGTCAAAGCTATAAGAAAACACAGCCACGACCTGTGATATTTTTAAAATGCGTTGTTACAGATTTCAAAATATGCACTACTGAATATACAGTACATGATTTTAACCATGTCATTTTATACATATATCTACATAGAAATATAATGAATACATAAACATTATGGAATACAAGGGGGATACCAATAATATGATACCACTCTTAATATAGACATCTTAAATGGTCCATTTTAAAAATGGTTTGTGGAATTAAAGTTATTCTTAAATAAATCCCATATTTCACCAACTGAATCATAGTCTAGCTCAGTGGTTCTTAACCTTGTTGGATGTACTGAACCCCACCAGTTTCATATGCGCATGTACCGAACCCACCGAAGGGGGGCGTGTCATCACGAATCATATGAGTCGGGTGTATCTTATCCTCCGCCGAACCCCTAAGACTGACTCACCGAACCCCTGGGGTTCGATCGAACCCAGGTTAAGAACCACTGGTCTAGCTTGTGTGTAACCAATGAACACTTGTTGGGTGCAAATTCATATTTTAAAAAGTGATATTATCTTGTAGAGAGGAAAGTAGCTTGTCAAATGTGTGAATATATGCTATGATTCAGGGTCAAAAATAGATGCATAATTACAGACTGGAGCCTGTCTTAATTAATCAGCTGTGATTGAAAAGTTAATTACAATATGAATTACTACTCAGAATGAGAACTGCTTAGTAGTCATTTGAAGCGACCTGTTTTCAATGTGAATGAGCATGGCGCAAGCTCGCTGCTCCCTAATGTTGCCAGTAACATACAATTAACCCGTCATGCATTTTAAAATGGACCTCGCATGACAAGCTATCAAATGCCCAGCTCGCGAGCCTCCTCACTGCTTTTGAAAAACAATTGACAGAGCTAATAAAGGGATGAAAGAGGCTTAAAAAAATATTAAATAAATAAATAAAATGCTAAAGTGGTGGTGGAAGCGGGGAGGTTGTCTTGTCGTGTTGCTTCTATATTGCGGGGTTACATGTAATACACCTTTTGTTTTGATTATCTGCATCTGTTTGTTTGGGGCTGGTGCTGTGTCTTTTTCCATTTCACAAGATACACCTCGATTTTGTTTAATACCTCCTTCCATTCGTTCATCAAGCCGGTCAAATGTTACAGAAATTCTCTGAAGCTAGTTGTTGGCCATAGAATGTGTTGTGGTCTTAGACAGTATACGGTATACTGTATGACGTATAGATTTACAGGTATATCTGTGTGATATATGTAGTGCAAACTGATGGTTTTGTTCAGATTCTGCTGTTAGTTCCCATTAACTATTTTCCGGTGCCGGAATGGTGTAGGAATCGAACAGGGTGTCATTATTTTGGGCTTTCTCGTCTCTGGAAGTTGGTTCTCATGTCTCCTGTATTGTCAGCATGAGTCAACATTTGCATCCATTAAAATGTTGGGGAAATGTAGTCAGTGCTTTACCTCCCCTTATAGACTCAGCTGTGTCTGAGTCACATGTAGAATGTGCACATTTACATGAATGCAATCACTTGCACATCTAGCTTCTCCCGGTGAATGATACATGAATATGCAGCACAACGACTACATTGTAGTTATAATAATGCCCTAATAATAGAACAGAGTAAATAATGCTAATATAATTACAGAAATACAGGAAAATCATCATGTCATCATGTCATTGTTCAATTTGCATCAAATCAAATACACCAATGAGGTTCCTTGCACCATTACAGAATTACTGTAAGCTGTAGAACAACTGATATATTAAGAATATTTCTTCTGGTTCACTACATACAGCATAATGTAAACAAGTCAATGAGTGTAAATTGTTCATTGTAAATGACCCAAATAAGACGTAGAAGAGAAGAGAGGAGCGACCACAAGGAAGAGGAGGACCTCCTCTGGCTTTTCAAAAATGCAGGCCGTTCATCTTGACAGGCTCCAGATTAGGCAGGAGATGGGGACGGCAAGTATTGCCGCCATGATGGAGGAGAGGGATGTCTCCCTAAGCCTATCCTACTCCTCCCCACCCCCTCCCCTTTGCCTCTTTTCTCTTTCACTATTGTGCTTCACATTTTATTATCCTTCTTTGTATTTCTCCCTCTTTCTCGTTTTCCTCCTCATCTTTTCTCTCTTCCTCCCTTCACTTCACCCTAACGGTATGAAGCATTGTTTATAGGCATTGTTGATACAAATATAGAATGTATGCACAAATAGAGAACAAGCAGCATTCTGCTATTAAACAGCCCTAATAACAATGTTAGATACTAACTTAGCTTTTATGTTTTGCTCTTTCTTGTGCTCCTCTCCTCTCCTCTCCTCCCCTCTCCTCTCCTCTCATTTCTTCTCCTTTCTTCTCTCCTCTCCTCTCCTCTCCTCTCCTTTCTTCTCCTTTCTTCTCTCCTCCTCTCCTATCCTTTCTTCTCCTTTCTTCTCTCCTCCTCTCCTCTCCTCTCCTCTCCTCTCCTCCTCAGTGGCCTTGACAGTCAGCCTCTCCTTTATTCTTATCTTGTTGCATAACCTGCTTGGCACAGCTCCCCAGTCAATTTCCTACTGGATGCAAAATGCTAGTTTTCTTTTCATATTTGCTTTATGCAAATTGACCCATACAATACTCCAAGCATCATTAAAAAAATCTCTAGTTACATTTTTCAGTCACATTTATGTGGGCCACTTCTCCGCTGTGTGTTTGGCATTTAACTGATGAAAATGCCTCTGCTCTCTTGCATTCGGCGCACTCCTCTCTCATGGGTCCTTGTGAGTGCTTATCGAAACTAATTAAACAGTTTGCCTGCTAATAGAATCACAGACTTAACCAGCTGCCAGTCCAATCAACACAATGTCAAGGATGTCTTTAAAGCAGCTACTGTAGGCCCTCTGTCCACCGTCTCCCCATGCGGACAGGATTTATCATGCCAGCGACGTGCCACCACCTTCATTTTTCACCAAGATTGACAATGAGGTCACTGAAAGGCAGGCTGAGACAGGGCCGTAAATTCAACACGCCTAAAGTCAGGCCAACCTTGAAAGAGGGCAGAGCAGTAGAAATATGCTCTTAACTGAGAGGAAGTAGGCAGGAGCAAGGGAAAATGAGGGAGGGTGGAATTATTGAAAGGAGGAAAAATACAAAAAAGGACCACGGCCTGTTCAGCTGGTAAACAAGTAAGTGTCTCCTCTGTTCATCTGTTTCTCTGTTCAAATGTAAGAATTGGGCAATTTTCTACCTGCAGACTAATGTTTGCCTTAATAATGTAGTTGTATAACACATAACTTCACATACCCCCACTCCACCCTCCAGATGGTCCTCTCCTGGGCAAACCCACAGCAACATGGTGTCCTGCTCGGTGTTTCTTCTCGGTGGTTTAAAAGGCTGGAAAATGGGTCAAGATTATAGGCACTGTTTGTGTGTGTGTGTGGGTGTGTGTCGAGTCAATGTCTTG
>JAOEHI010000005.1:4258869-4270038 GCA_025447815.1 Percopsis transmontana
ACTGTATATAGTATTTTGTGTGTTTGTATGTGTTTGTGTGTGTGTGTGCGTGCTTCCAGTACTGCCTCCTCCAACACACAGATCAGCAGTCAGTGAAATGCTGACCCTTGTCGTTCGCTGCGACCCTTTTCACAGTCCACTCACACAACAGCTGCTGAGAGCCAAGGGACCTGCACGACTTCTTCACGTCGCACACTCACGTCAATGTGCTTGCGTGAGTGAGGCAGCGAGCGAGCTAGTGCAATGAGTGACGGAGTGAGCATGTGACCGCTTGCAATGTGTGATATTGCCGAGTGGCAAATGCTGTTTGTGTGTGTTTGTGTGTCTGGGGAGTGGGGGGAGTCATTCCAGAAAGAAAAAAAAATGAGCCAAGAAAAAAAAAATCAATAGCTGTGTGCATTAATCACGGTGCTGCCAGAGAGAATTATGGGAATGTAAGCTGAAGGATGCATTTTGTGCATTTGCAACATGCGAGCGCACTGTGAAGGGGAGTTTGGGGAATTGGGGAAGGAGGAGACAAGGGCCTTTTAGCAGGAGGTGAAGGTGGAGTGGAGATGGTCCGTGGGGCGTTTTGATGATGTACATACATGATAGATTCATGTGTGCACATGATCTCTACGTTATCCTATATATTAGCTTATTCAACGTTAGCATATAGAATAGACTAGCATAGCACATATCTGTATGGGACACTGTCAGAGTGACATAACAGTCTCTGGGGCTCACACCCCACTATATGAGCCAGATAGGTTGCTGTTTGTCTTTCAGAACGGCCGTTAAAGTGCTGTCTCTGACTTTCTATGTGAGCAGTTTGCTGTTTGAAGTCTCCACCTTGGCTCTGGAGGGCCTTGAGGACATGATACATATTTGATAAGGATCGATAGCGGTGTGGCTAGAGACAGAGGCAGGAAAATTGATCCGGACTGGGCTTCCCAAAAGCATCTTAATCCTAAAGTTGTTGTTTCAGGGCGTGCGCTTTTGGCTCAGCAGGCTCCACCTGAGCTACTGCGGGTTTTGAATGGGATGCAAATCTGTACTCATCTTTCACTATACTTCAATTTGCCTCCAGTGAAGAACTAAATTCCTCTTTATTTCCCTGGCTGAAGCGAGGGGACTTGGAGCCGGTGATAGTCACCATCAGCTTTGAGTGTTATGTAGCCATCCAGTCATCTTAATCACCAGGCACATAAAACAATAAAGCAATCTGTTTAGTGACGGGAGAGTGAACAACAGACAACGGTCTGGCACGGTGGCTGTGATTCCCAGCTGATACTCCATATGGATAGACAAAATCAACAACTGTTGAAGTGGGCATACTTCCATCAGTGTTTATTAATAAACAGCAGCAATATGGCAGCCGTTAGGCTGTTTAAGCAGGGAATGATTAGGTCTGTGATGGCTGTGCGCATTGGGGTACTAGGCACACTCATCTTTAATAGGCAATTTGGCTTCCTGCATTGGGGCTTCTCCTTTTGTTTTGACTGTACAGTACGGCACTGATAGTTTTAATCTTGTCCTTCTTTTGTGATATGTACACAATAACCACTCCATTCAGAACACATTATACAGTTTTAAAGTGTTTGTCAGCTCAGACTCCATGTGTTCAGTTGCAGATATAAGGGTTTATGTTCTCCCATTTTAAATAATAAAGGTGTCAGACTATCCAGTGCCTGGATAGTTCTGGAGATACCAGGTTTTCACACAGTACAGTGTGGCTGTGTGGCCGGTGGCCCTTCCTGCCAGAGCTCATGGTTTACTGTAGAGCAGCACTTTGCTGAAATGGACTGTGGCAGGAGCAGAACTCCGCCTGGCCTCTGGCCAAGACACAGATTAGTAATAAGCATGGTGTGAGCTAATTACAGGCGGAACAAGCAATTAGTCTCTGTTTATAAACTCTTATGGATGTGGGCTCACCATTTTTTGGTGTGTGTACATAGTTGGTGACAGGTGGCATGCATACCCATCCTTCCCATATGGTGCCAATTGGAGTGTTTTGGGAAATGGGGACAAACTGGTGTGCTCAATCACATCCCACAATGCAACAGTGTCTTATCCCCTTTCTAAAAGTGACTGATATACATGGTCTTATTCTTCTCCCAGGGTGGTTAATCTTTGAAAAATACAGTAAATCTGATTGAGCTGCTTTAAACTTTCACACAAAAGCCTTGGTGCATGCCCTCCCTCCTTCCGAGCCCCTGGAACACTGATTAGAAATGATCATGGTATTAAGAAGACCTGCTGAACACCACTCAAAAGAAGTCATCTCATCATATGCTTTTGTTCCGTAACACTGCAGGTATAGCCTATTGTATATTATATATCTACTTAGAATACGCTACAATATTTCAAATTTGGTTCAAATTTATAGATATATATTTTATATATTATTATATTTTAATATGTGGTACAACCCTGGACGCTCAAACAACAGCCAAACACTTACATTAAATATGACACACAGAGTAGATTAAAAGGAAGGAAAATCCCAGTACATAGGCCTTCTGTGTTAGAACACTGCAACTTCAGACTCAGTATCTCGTCATTTATCCAAACTCTGAGATTACAGGCACACACACACGCACCTATGTAAAACGCGTTGACCTCACCATGACATCGTATAGCCTGTATAATAACAGCTGAAAACAAACTCCCTCAAGACTACTGCAAATGTAAAGGATGGGTTGGAGGAGAGCCAGGTATTTTCTGCCACAGCCTAATTGTCTCTTATGCATCAAAGCCGCAAATGCGGGTGTGCGTAGGCGTGTGCGCGAGCACGTGCATTCAAAAGTGGAGCGAGCAACCAATCCGTGTTTTGAATTATGAGCACAATGATTAGACAGTAATTCTGTTTTAGTTGGAATGAAGCCACACTTTTGGTACCCTGCCTGGGATTAGTTTTGAAACGAAGGACTGCGTCTCAGAGATGTGGCAGAGACACTTGCGATACACCTCATCACTGGAGAGGCACACCTCTGAGATTACAGACTGTCAAACTGCCATTTGCAGCGGTGACGTCACAAGGTGACGACCGCAAGCGGAGTGGCCTTTGACAGACGCAGCCTGCAATCTTCACATCAGCGTAAGTGGCGAGCCGGCCAATCAGAGCGGAGCGTTTTCCCCGTTGCTCACGCTCTTATCAGCTGCATACAGCTGCTGCCCCTGTGAGGGAGCGAAGGGAGAGGGAAAGGGAGAAATTGGAACGGGAGTGAGAAAAAGAGAGACAGTGATTGTTGCTGTGTTCTATCACATTCATAGCGACGCCTTTCCTTCTTTCCTTCGTGTGATTTTGTGGTCCGCAGGTTTTGACACATTTTCTTCTGGTCGCTGAAATCCACATTAGTCACCGGAAGGAAGGGGAAAAATCACCATGTCGGGTTTAAAATCATTTGTGATGCATCAGCGCGACAATAGTTAAAACCCGATTCTGAGTGGAAGCGTGCTTTTTGGCCCTGTGAAATGAAAGGGGGAACGAAAAAGAGAGAGGGAGAGAGGGAGATCAACTCAATCTGAATTGATTTTCCTGTTACTTCGTAGGTACTTGAGTTTCCATAGCAACGTGGTCAGGTTCACTCGGCCTCCTAGGGCAAGTGTAATTGTCAGTTTCTCCCAGCCAAACTCCATCTCTCTCTCTCTCTCTCTCTCTCTCTCTCTCCCTCTCTCTCTTTCGTTCTCTCTCTCTGCCTCTCAGAAACAATAGTAGTGCGAAAAAGTGCTGTCTTGGATGCTCAGTATTGGCTGACACACAATTATCCACTCCCCTACTTTGTATTTTCAATAAACAGGTAAACAAGCACATGCTGAGGGACAGCACATAAACATAGATATTTATGTTTACCAGAAATAGGCCTTCATAGTCCTACAGTATGCTTCATAGTCCTGGTCCTCATTTAGTATCGCTAAAATGTTGCTATAGATTTTTTAAACGTCCTGTTCTAAGGTAAATTTACAATTTACAATTGTTTTCTATCACAATACAATGGGTCTTGACATGTAGTACATCCCTTTTTTATTAAATACGTGACATTACTTGTGGTGAAAGCTAGGATAAATCATTTTTGTGCGTTGCTTGACTTTCATTATTTTGCCATGCACGTTTCTCTGTTTAGGGAGTAAACAGCTGCTGGATAAATCAGTGGATTTGAATTTGGGTCATTTTTGATAAGCAAAAGAGCCCCATTGTCCCTGGCTAATTATCACAGCAGTAGATCTGCTGAATCACAAGGAAACACCACAGTTTAATACTGTATGATGTCATACACAAATTGGCTGAAGGGCATATTCTGTTTGATGAAACAATATATAAAATATTGTATGCATTTATTTATTATTTTTATCTGTGAAGAATTGTGACTGGGGTACCATTCATAAGGATCATATTTTTAAAAATGTCCATTTAAAGCTGCATTTAGTGTAAAACAATAAATACCTCTGCTTCTACTTTGAGAATGATTTCGCTTTTGCGTCTAAGAATCATGTTGTAAAGATAAAACACAGAGACAGAAAAGGTAATGCCTGCACAAGGCAACATTAATCTAAAATTAAGCTCTAGCTTTCTTCAGGGGCTGTTCTGCTGTGTGCATAACAATGCACTCACAGCTGTTTGGAGCCTAACAGCTCCAAAGACTTGCCTGCTCAGCAAGGAGAGCTGGACTGCATCACAGGTTTCATATTAGGACTGCTGATCCACAATCATTTACAGTACGCCTTTCAGAAAGACATGGAAGAGAAATGGTCAAAGAGACCCTGGGAAGAGGGTCAAACAAATCGATTAGAAATTCTTGGTTGAATTTCTGGAATATAACTAAAGCTATTATATTATATTCTTTGTGAAATAATTGGTTAAAAGGCAAACTTCATGTTTTGAGCAAATACTTCTGACATATTTAGTGCTCTACACCCGCATGTTGTCGCACAGCGTGTGTGTTTGTGTCCTCTTTGTAAATATGTGGACAGTTGGTCAAGGATGAAATGATTAGAATAGTGCACATCGACCTCCTGGCCAGAGGAGGCTCTTGCCTAATTGCCCCCCTGGTGTCCGTACCCATGCCCCTAACGAACAACTCATGTGTAATAGACATAAACACTCCTTTGAAATTGGTATAACAAACATCCTTTACCATTTAACATTATAAGGACCACCTCCTTCACCTTTGGAAGATTCTGTTTACAGATTAGATACAGTACATACTGCTTCTGTTTAGCAGTATGTACAGTTTGCCAGCTGTTTGTAAATTGTTACAGATTACAACTACAATAGCAAGTTTAACCTCTAGAATGCAGTAGTCCTACAACTACCCCAAGGGGAATAATAAAAGTGTCTCATTACATCATTACAAATGATAGTGACTGACTAAGGTATGGGCTCCCCACATGAGTGCATAGTAGCCTCTTCTCATATCCAAAAAGTGACTGCGTATGTGGGTGTATCGTCTCTCTGTGTGTGCCATTCTATATTATACACTTAAACCTCTGACGAAATAGGCCACTTTTACACTTCCAGTTTCTCTGGATGTGTGTTTTAGCCACTTGCCTAAAATGTATCATGCAAATGTCTTCTGTGCTGCATTTCAAGTAAGCTCCTCTATCTCTGATTGCTGTGGACCTTTCCCAATCTGATTTCAGTTTCCTGGCTACAGATCAATGCTAATTAATACACATCTTCCTCAGGGACAGTGGAGAGGCCATGCGGAGAATAGGAAACAAGCCGTAGGTGGCTAACGCTGGTCCGGGCCACGAAGAATTGCCAAATGTTAGCATAAGTAGCATCCTCCTTGTGCCACGTTTCTCTCCCACTCTGTTAGCCTCTGTCTTTATCGCTGTATCTGGCTCACCCCTCCTCTGTTTCTCCTCTCCACCTTCTTCTCAAATTCACTATTAAAACAAGTTAAAAAAATGTAAAAGGGATGACGTGCATTGTGAATGCCTAGCGGACACATAGGCGCTGAAAAACTAGTAGTTTCCTCTGAAGTAGGGAGAAATCTATTTGCTTGTGGAAGCTGCTTGCATAATCCTTTAGTTACACTTGCCAGCTGTGAGCAAAGATACGGTGCTGTGGGATTTGGCATGAATATCATTGAGAGGACAAAGAAAATAAACTGGTAAGTGTTCGTGCGCAGGGTTCGTGCTAATCCAGGCTAACCTATAATCTGATATCTGTAAAATTGGAGGCCTCCCAAAATGAATGTGGAGGGAAATAAATATTCACCAATATTTGGTGACATTTTATTTTTTTGCGTCAAATAGCATAGCACACTTATTAACGCGCAACGCATAGATGTATTGACAATTCTTTTGTGCAAACCTTACAGGCCAGATTTCATATCATATCATTGCTATACTACATTATTAAACCATTTGTGTTTTATCTGTAAATTTAAAGGCCATTTTACATAGCCCCCCCCCCCCCTTTCTCTGTCCAATGTTCTTTCATTCCTTCCTTTCCATAAACAATGTGCACAGCAATAAAGAAAAATCTCTCACTCAACAGCTTTCAATACCTCTGCCCTTTTTGCCATCTCTCCCTGCGTTTATTTGCTCATCCGCTCCTGTCCTGGCGCCTGTATTCTTCTCATCTCTGTGTTATATGAAGGTAATAGAGAGCTGCTGAAAGCTCTGAGATACAGAATGAGCAACATGCTACAAGCTGTAAGCCATATATTACAGAGGGCTCCCTCATCCAGTCTCTTGCTGAAGCAGTGGTTACAAGATCACATTGTATTACAAAGTACCTCTAGGATCACATCAGGTTAACTAGAAATACTTTAGTAATAGGTTACTTTTGAGGATTGTTGAGATGTTGTGCTACTTCCCATAGTTCCCAGGCTTTTGAGCTCATACATCAAATGAATGTATTAGGAAAGTGAAGTTGTATAATTAAAATACAGTAACTACTGCTTTTATTCCTCTTCAAATAACATAGGTGAATGTGTGGCGAACATACAGCGCTAGACACAGTTAAGTTGTGTTGTAGCGTCCTCTGCACGGTTTTATTCAGTAGTCTGTACAGGTCCTTGGTAGATCGCCTGCCTCTCAGCCTTCCGGCATGTCTCTGTGGTTCTGGCCCACACCCCTTTACTGTGTGAGAAAGGACATCAGTAATTGGCTCACACCTGTTCCCAATCCCAAGTCCCATGAACCACACCTCCTGACACTCCCTCCCATACAGACAGTGCTAAACCATGCCCACACCCCCACATGCCCCCGCTGCCCGACTCAAGGGCCCCATCCGGCCTAGCCAACCACCTGGCCAACCACCTGGCCGCACCTCCGGCCCTCCTCCTCCGCCGGTGGACCACCGCCGCCTGAGGGTCCTTCCTCGGCTGGGCCGCCTTGCCCTCCAAGTGGTCTAGGTGCCGGGTATGCAGCTCCGCCTGACGCTTCTGCATCCGCGGCACCTTGTGGAGCATTTCAGCCAGCTAGTGGCTGGGCCGGTATACGCTAGACACCGTGAAGTCGTGCTTCAGCATGCTCTGCAGGGTTTTATTCATTGCACAGGTCCTTGGTAGATCACCTGCCCCACACTATCGCCCGTCTCTCGGCTTCCCGGCGTGTGTCTCTGCAGCTCCGGCCCACGCCCCTTTACTGTGGAAGACAGGTGATTCATCATTTACTCCCGCCTTGAACCACACCTCCTGACACTGCCTCCTATACAAACAGCGTTAAACCACTGTTACGGAAATTACAATATAAACCACACTCGAAAGATAATTTTTGTCTTGATCTTTTATTATTCTTTATAAAGAAGGAGCCGTTCGCAACCAGTATTGAACAAGCAGTCTGAGAGTGAAGAGCTCAAAATCACTAAGGTGTGAGCCCTCTTTATACACAGAGCAACAGGGTTAAGGTGAAAGGTCATATTCAATAGGTCCTCTAAGTGGTGCCCTCATAAGTCATTAGCTCAAGAAGGAACATCTGGAAAACATTCTGAGTACAGCAGAAGATAGGTAAAGATTTGCAAGGGCAGCTCCCATCCTGGAGCAGTCAGAAATCCAAACATCTCACATTACACTGTGTGCTTACATCTGTCTAAACATATAGAATGGTACAACACAGAATTTAAATGTAGTATATAGTTCAAATATGAAATTCTCCATAACACCACGCCCCCACAGAATGTTCACAAAAACAAACAAGAATTTGATCAAGTGAGAGTCCTGACTACCTCCACATCAGCGCAGCCTTGTTAAGCCTTGGTCTTTTTTTCTGTAGGCGAGGATCCGCCCAAGATGAGTACCCGCCGGAGATGGGCGTTGAGTTGCCGCGACATGGTGACCAGGGTTGCCTTTGGCCTGCATTTAGCGAATGTCCCCGGGGCACAAGGAACATTAAGGTTTCATTATAAGGTACAATAGAAATGTACCGAAAGGAGGAGCTGAAGGGCTGAAATATTAATGCAGTTGCGAGGTAAAGAGCTCCCAATCTGTTTGAGGATGGGAAAAATAAAGCAATAAAGCGAGAGAGGAAGGCTGAGGAGAGGACAACATTTGCTTGTAAAGCCGGGCTCTGAGGGGCTCGGGCGCATAATCAATGAATTGAAGTGTGCGTTGTGTCTGTGGCGTGGAGCCGGCTTCTCAGAAGCCAACCCTATTTTTAAGGGGAAGACAGGTCTGTTGCTATGCACTTTGAGAAGGTCTCCCGCAGTCTGAGAAAAAGTCTCTGTAAGGGGTCATATCACACCTCTGGAGTGGACCATGGAACATTGTCGCTGTGACAAGAACTGCCTCTGCTAGGTGACAGGTTCAATTGATTATTGATGAATGTATCCATTATACAGTCAAAGAGTTGTGTTGGCACCTACAGAAATAGACTTAATTTCCTTTATAGCAAGAAGTGAGAATGCAGTGAGTCACATGCTGTCTGGCAAAGGTGTATATGAAGAGTTATTGAAATATTATTATAGTTTTCCTATATATTATTTTTTTATTTACTTCACAAGTTAAGAGAAACTCTACAATTATTAACCAAAAAGGATAAAGAAATACTAAAAATGTAATGCAAAGATGTAAACAGTATTGTTCTTTTATGGAATGAAGTATAAGGGCGACAACCGAAACTACAATACAATACAGTTGGATGTAACAAATAATACTCTCTCACATAAGTAGTGTGAGAACTCAATCGCATAACAATATGTATTTTTTAGACATGTGCAAATAGTTATTAGCACTATTATTGCTATTAATAAAAGAACATTTAAAGAATATTAATAAAGCATAAATAATGAACAAATAATAAACCCAACATAATCTGTTCAATTTGATTAACTGAGACACACTTTTATCCTGACATCCCTTACGAATGTGCCAGCCCGATAGCAGAGATAGGTGGTTCCATGGTTACTATGAAACTTTAAAGTGACAGCAAGCGAGATGTTAGCCTGTCTTCGAAATGTCATAAACCAACGTCTATAGAAATGTCACAAACCAACAGCTAAATGCAAGCTGAAAAAAATTGTCTTGAACTCTTAGCACAGACAACATGTCAGCATTCCTCCAGACTGTGCCAGATGTTGCCTATTGGAACACAGATTAGGAAAAGTGGTGTTGGATTAGCCAATCCAGAGCTAGAAATGGCCTAGATTATATTATATAGGAATTGTGGTGTCTTGGCTCTGTCCAGCGAAAATAAAATGAAGCTGGTGTTCAGCAGTTTGACAGTACACAGACGGTAATCAGCACCCAAACAGGAACAGCATTAAAATATGATTGCTTAAGAAATATTTGGGGTTTACAACCTGCATTGAAATTTCACACTTTATTGTGAAATACTGAACGTCAAAAGAGGTAGTTGTCATTTCAATTGTTCACATTCAGAATTAGAAGGCAGCATGGGGAGAATTTATGGTTTTAAAATAGAGTGGTATTTTTATGTGTACGCATCTTTTTTATCTCTTTTCCTCCCTGTGTGTCAGTTTGCTGTGAAAGTTATCAGGCTCTTAGTGCAGACAGCTCCAGAATTAATGGTTATTAATGGTTATTTTCCTCTCTCTCTCTCTCTCTCTCTCTCTCTCTCTCTCTCTCTCTCTACTCAATGTTCATGCATGGACTTCCTGGCAAATAAATGTGCTGAGATTACACCTTCTAACTGACACTGGCGGCTGTAGGGTGATGTAGTTCACTGCAGTTTAGTGATTTGTCGACTGGTTTTAGTACAATGTGGATTAGTTTCTTTATTCATTTGTTTATTTTGTATATTTTTATACACATTGTTCAGATTTCTGTCTGATTTTAGCCAGATGCCTGGGTAAATCTGCATAATGATAGCATCTTTTACATGTATATTCATGTAGTGACGTACGTTGTGCAATAATAGACAGGGTGGGGTTATTTCATTTTAAACTGTTGTAACAGTAAATCTACTGTATCCCTCTATTAGCTAACTGTGTACTTGTCTCTGCTGTTCTCTCAAACATTTAAAATGAATACATTTGGAACGCTTACCAGTAAAGAGAGCGACCATAATACGGTAAATCTGCCTATAGGGATAATTTTACATTCTGCATATTCCACAATGCTCACGTTAGCAGAGAGACAAATAGCTTATGATTAAGAAAGTGGCATTCACTTACCGCCACACACTGTGGGTGTGTGTGTGTGTGTGTGTGTGTGTGTGTGTGTTGAGTTTTCCTTCAAGACTCGGCAGTGGCTGTGCGCTTGAAAGAATCAAGGCGCCTAATGCCTGACGTGACCCGTATGATGGATGGTGAGGTTGTTAACATGTGACATCTCCGGCGATGACAGCGTGATCTGCTCCAGCGTGGTGACGCGGTCGTCCTGCCTATGGGAAGGGATTTCTATCGCGGTCGTTTGCATCACTGACGCTTCCCTCCCGCCAACACCCTGGTGAGACGGAAGAGGGAAACTGTGAGAAATACACATGATGTGTCGTCGTTTTTTGTTTTTTTTTTGGGTGTGTTTGCTGCACATTTGGAAACGCGTCCCGTGGTGCTCACACATACATTCCAGCCCACAATGCACTCATCTATACTCATTTGTAAATGTAAATGCTGTAAATCTACACCCACATCGTGTGTCTGAGACGTGTCTGAGATAGTTGACCTCTATATGAGTGTTTCCAGATGCATTTGTCACTCTTTCTTCGTGTGTGTGTGTGTGTGTGTGTGTGTGTGTGTGTGTGTGTGTGTGTGTGTGTGTGTGTGTGTGTGTGTGT
>JAOEHI010000005.1:4281622-4309843 GCA_025447815.1 Percopsis transmontana
GAGAGAGAGCGAGAGAGTGAGAGATAGTGTGAGAGAGAGAGTGAGAGTGTTATCAACAGAGAGAGAGAGAGAGAGAGAGATAGATAGAGTGAGAGAGTAATCAACAGAGAGAGAGAGAGAGAGAGAGAGAGAGAGAGTGAGAGATAGAGTGAGAGAGTAATCAACAGAGAGAGAGAGTGAGAGATAGAGTGAGAGAGTAATCAAGAGAGAGAGAGAGAGAGAGATAGAGTGAGAGATAGAGTGAGAGATAGAGTGAGAGATAGAGTGAGAGATAGAGTGAGAGAGTAATCAAGAGAAAGAGAGAGATAGAGTGAGAGATAGAGTGAGAGAGTAATCAACAGAGAGAGAGAGAGAGAGAGAGAGAGAGAGAGAGTGAGAGCATAATCAGCTGTCCACCAAAAGCGTGGGGGTGGCTGTGTTTCAGGCACCACAAATGCAGTCTGAGGTCCCAGTCCGATGTGCCGCTACACTGTTGTGGTACCCGAGAACACACCAAAGCGCCTGTGTCAGGCCAAGGCCGCAGTGCCCCAGTCTGTGTGTATCCTTCCGTGTGGGCACCCTGCCCCCCACAAGGGCGTTTAGTCACTTTCCATCCGGCCGTGTCACAACGTCTCGGAGGTCTGTGGCGTCGCGAAGGTCACCCGCGCTGCAGGAGATGTTCTCTGTTCCCGTGGCTCCGCACAGCACACAGATGATGGTGACGACCCCTCTCATATAATCTGTGTGTTTATTTGTGTGTGTGTGTGTGTGTGTGGGTGGTGTGTGTGTGTGTGTGTGTGTGTGTGTCTGTCGGAGGTCAGTGTCCCAGCCTTGAGGCAGTACAGGTAGTTCAGCTTCCTAATGATCTTAGCTCCTAGAATCCACCAGAGAGAGAGAGAGAGAGGGGGAGAGAGGCAGAGTAAGAGAGGGAAAGTTCATGTGAGAGAGGGGGAGAGAGGGGGAGAGAGTGGGAGAGAAAGGGGCGAGGACTGCACAGAATGTCCTCAAGTTCCTCGTTATCTGTCGGCCTGCCGGTGGCCCCATATGGGTCGGCTCACTATACTTCATTACTGTAAGGAGACTATCTTAAGGTAGGAATGGCAGGCTTCCAGTTGGCTCTATCGACCTGTCAATCACCTGGGTCTAATCTTAGCTCTGCCCCTCAATACTGCCCATCATTTCCTGGCACCGTGGAAACGAGCAGATTTGGTCTGCAGATTCGTGCTGGATGGATAAGGACCTTAATGGAGGCCTACTCAATTATGTAAAGAGTCTTGTGGTGATGTGGGTTTTTGTAGATGTTGTTGCTGTTTAGTGTTTTCTACCGTTGCATTTGGACGCTGCCATATTTTTTTTATTATCTTTTATATAATTGTCTTCTTTCAAGTATTGTTCTTCACTTTTATGTGAGTGGCTTACTTCAAACATCCTGTCTTTATTTCTGTTTTGTACTTTTTCCCTCTTTTCCTTTTTTAGTTATTGCACATAAGCTTTATTGTGTAAACATGTAAGAGGAAACTAAACAAATATGTTGGAATGCAACATATTTTGGGATTTGTGGTATAAAAATGTTAAGGCATAAAAGCAAGAAAAAGCTACATAATATAGTGCCCCGCACACACACACACACAAAATGCTATCTGCCACACTGCCTGTCACTCTGCCGTTGTCACAGTAACCATCTCACCTTCCCTCTACAGTCCCTCCCTAATGAGTGTACTGGAGGAGAGAGGGAGAGACAGAGGACAGACAGAGGTAGAGAGGGGGAAAGAGCTAAACAGAGGAAAAGCCAAGGAGCAATGATAGAAAAGGAAACAGCAATACAGCTATAAGAGAGAGAGATGCAGACACACAGAAATGGAGTGATATATCACGGGAGAGATAACAGCATTGCCTTGTATCTCTCCTTTACCACACACACCCCCCCCCCTCTCTGCTTGTCACCATACAGATCCTTCTAGAACGGAGAGGCTCTGCCATGCCACAATATTCGCTGATCACGCAGCCTCGTGTTCTGTCTGCTGCCTGTGCATTTCCATATAAATCCAATAACAATATTGTTTATAGATAATTACCCTGTACATGGGAAATTGTGACTGCAAACACAGATTTAAATTCAATTAAAACTAAATGTGTGTGCCGCCACTGCCCATTCAGCTTTGCTGAGTGGTTCCATTTAAACTCAATCAACCACACTCAGTGATTAAATGTGATGTACATGTACGCAATTAGAATTGACACACACCTTCAGCTAGGGGTGGGCCAAAATAATACCTTGATATTTTAACGTCATGATAGCATAACTTATCATAACATAACAGACAGACATGTAAGTCAGACAGAGGAGCAAGGTATAAACTAACGTCTGTTCCTCCCTATAGTTTAAACTTCGCTCCGTCTGCCGTGGCATCACAAAAGACTTGGAACCATCTCTGCCCAGGCCCAGACGGCCAATTATACTCATCAACACTCTGGAGACCTTTGGAAACACAGCCATTACATCCTAATTGGCAAGCTGTTTGATAGGAATTTGCGTGTGTTCACTGAAGTGCGTTTTGTTAAATTGCTACATTCAGTGGTGTAAAGCAGGGAATACGCAGGTATACAGCATATGCCTACTTGTTTTACAGTCAGCATTGCGTATACCCACTTCTAATGTATTAGTAATCCCCCTTCAGTTTTCGCTACTGGGTAAAACCCTATTTAAATATTCATTAGAACATGACATCACTGACATCACCTGTGACCAGTAAAAGTATCCGTATTCAAATTGATAGTGAGCAGGCAGAGCAATCAGCGTCTTTTTACACCCACTCAGCCCTCCCTTTACCATGCCTGCTGTGACGCAGTCATCTTTGTTGCCCTGAGTGACATAACTACGCCCCAAAAGCATAGAGACCTTGTGCTTTTCCGAACCCATTTTTAGGAATATGTAAACAGGCTACAGATGCGGCAACGGTAAAAACGGTAACCAGGGGTAAAGCAGTGCTTTTTTTAGGAGCAGAGCCTGTGAACATTGGAGAGAGTGAGAGTGGTCGGGAGCGGTTGAGCCAATACACAGCCTCTGCAGATTATGAGAACATATGCCTTCTAATTAAATCAACTAAATAAATCAGAAATAAAAACATTTCTGGAATAATGAAAATGAAAGTACAGCTGACCAATCAATTGCAGAAAAAATAATAATTTGGAAGACAATATCATACAATTTCAATTCAATTTCTTTCAAAACCACAGGGCCGCACGTCATAGCAGAAATGTCTCTGATGGGTTGGTCATCAGAATTATACTTTCCTACTTTTCCAAGAGACAGTTTACAAAGGAAACTACTGGCCCATAGACTACTTGCAAGGTGAGAGAATACAGTAGTTGTCCAATTTTCTTGTGTGGATGGACTGAAGAGTACTGAATAGTCAAAATGCATAATTATATAGTATAGAACTTAATGTGCAAGACTAGTTGTTCATGTCACTGTTTATAACACAGGGCGTTTATCCTTTGCTGGACAGGCTTTAAAAAAAATGTATTAAGAGAATACCAACTTCTCCAGGCACCACTGATTGTTATCGTTATTAATCAATTAAATGAAATATTTGTTCTGCAATACTGTATGTGTATGATTTGTATAAATAGGTGCACGTGTCAGAGCATGTGTGTTTGTTGACCGGCTGGGAGCAGCCTGTGTGTCTACATGTTGCCATCATAATGGCTGTCACTCGCAGATGAGCCCAGGTTTAATTGAGGTCCATTTCCACGGTCCACTAATTGTTGGTGTGATTATCTTTTGTCTTGAGAAGATTATTAGTCAGCGATGTACGTGATGTTTAACACTAGACTAGTGTTTAACGAGGATCAAATATGTGTTCAGTTTGGGTGCACACTGTATTAACAGGGTTCCTTTCAATTTACTCCAGAATTACACTCTAAATAAAAGAATAAACGCTTTTACTTGATCATAATGACTTCAAGTGTAGTATGTAAGAGCTAGTATAATTACGCAGTTTCATGTCAGTGTTTGAAACCCGCTCGTTCTGGCCAAGGTATTTTCCATTTGTAGTGTATCTTATCTGAGCAGAAATAATGTTTTGTTTCCCATCGCTATAGAATAAGACAACTGTTTTCTTAGCAAACTCGCAGCAGTTGCTTACACACGTGTAAATGCACGCACATGCACACGTTCCCCGGTGTCGGCCAATAAATACATAAGCTACTACTTGTTATACATCAGTTATTATCATGTAGCACAGCTTTGTGCATAGAATATAGTGCAACACACGGTATCAGGATAATGTTTAACCATCACACACAGGTGTGAGCGTTTCCACAGGTACATACATTTATATGACAAATATTCAAATGCATGTTACATTCCTCCTATCGTTTTATTAGTTCCTCACTTTATGATACATTTTTCTCCCAATTAACTCTCCCTGTCAATATTTACTATCGTTTGCCGCTGCCATGTGAATGGCAGGTTTTACCACAATCCTGATTCTCGCCGTCAACTTAATTAGTCACATCTCTCCGATTAATTACATCAAGTGGAAGGAAGCCGCAATCTCAAGTAGATCAAATTAAGCCCTATGCAAATCCCGGAGTGTCTCATTCCCCGTCTCTGTGGCAACAATCTCTCTATCTCCCTTATTTCTGTGGGGAGGAGTCACGTGAGGCCTGCCGTCTGCTCGCTAAATGAAATCTTAACACTGGAAATCACCCCCATTAGGCTGGTTAAGTGACTGCCTGCTCACATTCTCAGTGAGAAGTGACTAATGTCCCCTGTGCCTTTACAGTATGTGCCTAAATGTGTGTGTGCGTTAGAAAATATGACAAGGCACGGCGGAGGAATGTAACTCATCTTAAATGTAAAATTTACAGGGGGAAAGTCTGCAGCCTGCGATAATGCAGTTACTATTCATACTGTATAGTTGCACTGCCAGGTCTCAATATCACAACCAGAGAATAATAGTTATACTAAATTTGATCAGCAAGTATTTGTTACTGTTTTGCCAGTGTCTCTGTACACGAAGATGAGGGACCAGTATACTAAGATAATGAGGCTTTAGCTCAGTCCTTAATCTGTCATAGCACTTTTAGCCCTGATCGTGAAGTCTTGTCAATAGCCAGCCAAGGTCCCCTGACCTTTTGCTGTATGTACACAATCCCGAAGCTGCCTTTTAATTAATAGGTCTTGGTGAAGGAGTGCTGTGACCTTGTGGCATGTGGATTTATCCCATCATTCAAATTCCAGCCAGGGCCGTCTTTCTTGAGTACCCCAATACCCACAACCCCCCACCCCCCCACACTCCCTTTTTATCCTTTATCCCCTGCTTCTGCTCTCTCCCTTCACACACATATAATGTACATAAAACATGTGAACCGAGATCAAATATACGCAAAGAGGGACTGTGGGAATAACACTACATACACACAGATTTGCCTGACAGCTGTGCGATGATAACAGGGTATCTTGGAAGGGCATCTGGCTAAAGTTCTTTACAGCAGTCCCCCATACTGCACTATACTGTATTTCTTGTGATAGGATCAGAAATAATAGTTGTTACAAATTTTTATCATTTTAATCTATTTGAACGTTATTAATGCCATTTCAATGTATTAGGATTTGTTTGCTTTACAGTTTAGGCTGGCTTTTTAGCTCAGCTGCACTGTGTGACATGTTGAGACTTGCAGTCTTTGAATACAAATAAACCTGAATAAACCTCAAGTATGACAGGATTGAACCACGTAAATATGAGGCGCCTCCACCACAGTCTCTGTTCTGTGGTTAATCAGGATTAACTCTTTTAGACATGTGTACACAGTACTACAGTACTACAGTATGCCACATACAGGATTCATTTTGGGGATTTAATGTGCTACATGTTCTTTACTGGACTGGGATATTTAGATTTTCCTCTCATTCAGCTGTGGAGGCTATAGTGTTTGTTGAGCGGTTCCATTGGTTTGTTGAACTGCAGTATGTGTAGACAAAGAATATAACCAAAAAGCATAAGTGAAATATAATTTAAATGAAAACCCTCAAGAGAAAAGTAGCAAAATGGTGCATAAACCTGTGTAAAGTAAAACGTGGGTACCTCAAAAACATTCCAAAAATACAAAATATTCACAGCTGTATACATTTATGAAAAGATTATTATAGACTATTATACAGCTGCTATAATTATCTAATTATTATCTATTGACTTCCCCTGTCTATTGACCCTCTAATATTATACAGTTTATGAATATATTATATACAGATTATGAATATTCGTAATCACTGTATAAATCATCAACTTGAAGTTTATTAAGAACAGTGACGTTGAGGCTGGAGTCAAGTCTCCTGATCTACAGTAAGTGGCCTCCATTAAAGATGAAAAAGGGCTAATTTGTGTCACACTGTGAGGCCGGTGACAGGCTGCATCTGGGACTCAGACAGGAGGAGGTTGAGGAGAGAGAGAGAGAGAGAGAGAGAGAGAGAGAGAGAGAGGGGAGGAAGGAGGGACGAGGAGAGAGAGAGACGGAGGACAAAAAGTGGGAGCGGCTTCCTCAGACAGCTGGCGATGCGCAGCTGTCCAGGAGAGAGACAGAGAGAGAGAGAGAGAGAGAGAGAGAGAGAGAGAGAGAGAGAGAGAGAGAGAGCATAAAATGATGTAAACGTACAGACTGATCTATGTGATCCACAATCCCCTAGATGTTTGAAATGGAATATTAGTGAGGCCATGTTACACATTGTGTTCAGTTGAAATGTATTCTACACCCATTTGTCACTTCCAGTGACAAAAGGAAATACGATCGGGGTCCCAAGCTGTACTAATAATGTTGTTTAATACATTGATGTATTGAGCTGTCACTCGCTGACCTTTAGCTTTACAGGAAACATTAAGATTACTACGTTTGTCTGTCTGTACTCCCCACCAGTAACTAGACTAGGTCCACATTGGTCATCTTGCAGTAATCGATTTTCCTGTATACAGTATATCACAATAACAAACCTTGGCATGCCAACTGATTTTCTGCTGTTCTTTGTACACTAACACGTATCCTTACTGGCTGTAAATCAGCATGTGTTGTTGTATTCTAATTATTTCTTTTTAAACCAAATATTCAGATGATTAATACGATTTAATATGAATATCACCTACCGTATGTAGCCTATATGTTTCGGTTGACTATTTATTTATTTTTGGATCTAAGGAAGGTGGACATCGTGTCTTGTTAGGAATATAATGGCGGAGCGTAAATGGCCGCTACTAGTCGGTGATAAACAGCAGATGCTGCAAAAGAGCAGGAAGTGACCCTGGCTGGCTGGCAAGCCAGGCAGCCAGGGTAATAATAAGACTCTCTCTCGCCCGTGTGTTCCCCTCAGACTGAACTAATATAGTTTTTGCTGGGTAATGATACAGACACGCGAGCGCACATTCCCCCGTAATTGATCCTGCTGGCTACCGCCACGCACTAACGAGCTAAACGAGGAGGAAAACCCTCACAGGATGAGAGAGGGAGAGGGAGAGAGAGAGAGAAAATTGGCTTATATAGGCAAATAAATGCATGTGAGTCAAACTAAGGTGAGGGAATGACGAGACAATGCTAAGATGCGGCGCTTTGGAGGCGTTGCTATAATGGCAGCTTGCTGTAAGGAGATCAAAGTGTGTGGTGTAAAATGGTTGAAGAGTGCAGGAACTGCTTCAGTATTCGCTTTCGCTATCCCCCCCACCCCCTTTCTTTATATCAGAGAGAATGTATGAGAGAGAAAAGTAGAGAGAGAGAGAGAGAGAGAGAGAGTGTGGACAGAGCACCAATGCACACTACCCTTTTTATCTTTGACAACATCCACAGGGGGATCGGGCTATTGTGAATTTAGAGTGAAATCTTTCAAAGGGGGTGTTGGAACGGAGTTGGGGGTGGGGCTGGGTTTCTCTGCTGGTTTCAGGCAGATTAAACACACCCACAGTGTTTTGTACTTGATAGCACAGGCAGACACTGATGAACCTAACCTTTGTTTAATGACTGAATGATAGCAAGGGGTAATATTAATGCCTGACAGCCTGTCAGACACAAACAAAAAATACTTTATTTCACAAACGAACAAAGATTCAGTGGAGCCATTAACTGTATGAAATCTTTACAGGACATATGCAGCACCAAATCACTAGCCCAGTCTCTCTCTCCTGTTTTTTTTTCCCTTTTCTTCCACCTTGGCCCCCTGGACACAGGTAAATCCTATTGACGGTGTGAGAAATCCCATTGGTGTGAGAAATGCTGATCTGGAGTCCACAGAAGAGAAGTGCATTGTGATTGTTTAGCGGCTCATAATCAATATGTCTCAGATGCAAGCTGCTTACACTGGAGCAAATGTGGGCAAAGACACACACACACACACACGCGCACACACACAATGGGAGCTAAACAAGGGGCATATTGGTTTGTGTCTACGTGCGTGTACGGCTGTGTGTATTTGACACCCAACGCGCGCGCCTGTGTGTGTGTGTGTGTGTGTGGGTGCGCGCGCGCCTAGCATTGTCTGGCGAAACCAGGCTACTGAATATTCATGGCGTCTGCGCTCGGGTGGGGCTGAGAGATAAGACGTTTATGTTCTGGTAGAAGGGGGGGGGGGGGGCAATGGGCGCGGCGACGGAGACGTGCCGACATCGGTGGTTTAATGGCTTGAATCTAACTCGGGCCAATTAAAAGGCATGCAACGTGCACTGGGGTGGGCTTCCATTCATTCCAGGGGAAATTGAGGTTGAAATGAGCCATTGTCAGGCCACGCGAGGCCCACAGTCCCTCCCCTAAAGGCTGGCTGGAGGACAGAGCAGGGCCTTTGTCCAAGCAGACGCCCTGTGGACAAGGGGACACAGTGTTTGCTTTGAGAAGGGAGAGGAAGGCGAGAGAATGGGACCCAGAGAGACAGAGAGAGAGAGGGGGGGGGGGATGAAGGGACGGAGAGGAGACAGATGCAGGGAGCCAGAGAGACGGGGGAAGATGGAGAAGTGGGGAGAAAGAGGCGGAGAATGGCGGAGAATGACAAGAGGGAAGGAGCCGGACCGTGTATGAGGGAGAGCATGCAGACGCATGGACGGGAACGCAAGCGGCACGGCTGGAGCTTGTCAGGCTCCCTGGTATACAGTTGGACCTGCCCTCCTGACGTCAGCCGGTCAGCACACTGTGGAAGTGCTGACTGGGCCGCTGGGCGCGCGCACACACACACACACGCACGCGCGCACGCACACACACACACACACACACACACACACTCACTCATGTTAATGTGTCTGACTGGAGGCTCCACCATAGCAGATGCCCTATCAGATCCCATGTCCACATAACACACAGTCACTCTGCATCAGCAGTTTGCAAAAAGCAAAAAGGTTTTTGTTCGAAACCAAACGCCCTACCGCCTTTCATCATCGTCATCGTCATTTCTATTTGATCTGCCACAGGCGGATCATGTCACAGAATTACCCAAGCCGGGAGACGGATCTGCATATCTCAGAGCGGATCACTTCCTGTTCCGTCACCATACGTTTGGACAACTGTGTGTGTGGCTCAGAGGCAAGACAGCGGGGATGAGATCTACACATGACCTTTGTTTAATGTCACACGTCACATGGCTTTTATGTCCCCACCCCCCACCCTCCAGACAACATGACATGACGGGAATCTTTAGTGACTTTTGTCCCCCCTCCGCAGAGCAGAGCAGAGCAGGGGTCTCATCAAGGATATTTCAGAGCAGGCGGCAACAATAATTATCCTTGTGAGCGGTCTTGATGGTCAAAGAGCAGTCAGCTGAAAGGACGGGTGACGCAAGCAGCCGTCGTGTGTGTGTGTGTGTGTGTGTGTGTGTGTGTGTGTGTGTGTGTGTGTGTGTGTGTGTACCCCAATGTGTGTGTGAGACTTGGAACTACCCTCGAGGTACAGACTAAGGACAGGGAAAATGTGCGTGGTGGTTTCATTTCAATCAGGACACACTAGGTTGAATTACAAATGACTACTAACTAATGGATAACTACATGGCTAATAACTACATGGTATAAAAGTGCCAGTGGAAAAGCCCCATTATTAGCCTTTAAGAACCTATTTGTAGTGTGGGTCTGATCTCAAAACGTGCCCAGCCTACCGGTGGGCCATCCTTGAACAAGATCCATAACTCCCACCTGCTCCTTAATACGTACTTGTAATTGTAATAACTGTAAGTTGCTTTGGATAAAAGCGTATGCTAAATGATCTAATTGTAAAAGATGAAAACCATGAATTAAGCATTCGTTTATTTATCTATTTGTAGCCTAATTTATTAATGATGTATTAAGTGACATTATTATAAAGTGTTAATGGAAGCTAGATGTTGGTGTTGATGTTCCCAGATGATGTGAACAATGGCAGTTGTTTAAAGATGTATAAGATCACTTTCTTTATGGTAAAATAACAATAAATCATCATGCTACATATATAGTGCTATGCTGCTGGCGTTGGTTGACTATGGTAACAGACACTGCTTTCTGCGTTGTTGCCTTGACAAAGCTATGACCCTCAAATGACTTCTGCAGTTACAGTGAAAAATAAAAGGTCTGCTGAAAGCCAAAACAATGTCAGCTTTCAAAGGTGCAGTTGCATCTTGTGACCAGACAGGGCCGCCAATTTGTTATCCTATGCAACTTTAAAATTAAAAAGTAAATGAATTGGAAACTTCTAATTTCATAGCCTCCATCCTTTAACTCTGACACGGCAGTGCACCACAATAACTTTCTGCATCTCAGTTTGGACATGCATCTCTTTGAAGAAGCTGTGCAGATGACATAAAACAAGCACTCTGAACCAGACGCTTTCAAACACAAAGAAAGGTTGTCCATTATCACAAGAGCTCAGCTTCGGAGAGCGCTTGGTTAATAAATGGACTGAGTGAAGTTCATTTCTACTGAAGTTCACAGTGAACAACATCAATATTTCAAACCTGAAAACAATGGTAAAGGATAAGAATAAAAGGATGCTGAAAAAGCAGTGGCAAAAGACAGTTTGAAGACAGAAAGATGGATGTGAAAGGTGACTCAGAGTATTGAAGATGATTTAAGTAGAAGAAAAATCATAATTTTGTAATCAGTCAGTAGTCATGTAGTACAGTATTGTCTAATGATACAACAATTAATAATAACATTAATAATAGTAATAATAATAATACATTTACATTACATTTACAAAAAATGTATAAATGTAATAATAATAGATGTATTCTGACCTCCTCTAACCCTATCCTTCCATCAACACCAAAAGTTGAAGAAAAGCTGCCTATTGTTTATTGATATTCTGAAGTATTAAAGCATACAAAGTAGGTCGGAGATTGGCCTGCAGAGTTACTTGACAAAGAGCCAGACAGTAACACACAGATACTGTACTGTGGACTGATAAATAACAAACACAGTAAGAGAAGCTGAGAAACTGAGGCTGAGAACAGAGAAGCCAAGACCCCGGCCATAAACAAATCCCATTAATGCACTGGTGGGCAGTTCAATTTCTATTCATGAGACCAGGATAGCAGATGCCTGTTAGCCTAACAGGCATCTGGTTAAATCCTACCATTTTATAGTCTGTTAACAGCTACTGTAACTATATAGCTGATAGCATGACAGACTAATTCAAGGAGAGAATCGTTCATCTGAGTAACCAAGAGTTGCACAGAATGTTTTTCTCCCATTTTTCCCCCAAATGTGTATACATTAGAAGCGCCTTGTGCTACAGGTAGTTTGTCTGTTAGCCCTTTGGTTTGCCTGCCAATCTTTTTTAGAAGTAATACGTTGCTTTTGGCACACACGCATGCATACGCAAACACACACACACACACACAGTCAGTCTCCATGACTGACCTCTCTCTGGTAAATGAGGTACTGTATATACTGTAAACTAGACTTGCTTGATTGAGTCATTTTCTGTAAAGGGAATTAGGGTTGTATTGTGTTAAGTATATTGCTTCTATTGTTTTTGTTGTTGTTGTTGTGGCTTAGTATCAGATCACATACATAGTTTTGCCTGAAGCCATATACTGTATCTGTCAGAAGCTGGATGTTCATATTGGTTCTTTCACGTTGCTGTGTACTGTAAATAGCTGTTTCTGCGCGACATTCCCAATACCACACAGCTAGAATATCCATTTATCATGTCCTTTTGTCCATTTATCATGTCCGTTTGCATGGGAATCAAATGTACAAAACAGCTAGATGCTAAATTGTGAAACTGTCATTTCACTGCAATATAAAATGCAATATATGCACAAGTGGTCATTGTTTTCAGTATTTTACACTATTTTTTGCACTATTTTTAAGTGCCAGAGAGGAACAGCTAATGTGAAGACAGTGTTGACACGTAGTTCTCTGCACTGCTGTTCCGCAGTTTGTTTCATTCTTGGGAGGGTTGCATATTTGCTGACCACTTCCAAAGCTTTTAAAAAGATAGCTGAGCCGTGGATAACAGTACACTTTCCTAACCCAGATCCAGTTTAACCTTCTTGTTACGGGTCGAGGTTGTTTGAACCCAAACGCAGATTCAGACGATTCAGAAGATGTTCATTACAAAAGCACAAAAAACAACAGGCAGTCTCGTAGTAATCCGAGTCAAAACCAGGAAAGTCACCAGGATGAATGTACAGGGTTGCAAGCGAAGGCAAAGCCGGAAACAGGTGGTCGACAAACGGGCAAGATCAGAAACTAGTCAGAGTAACACTGGATAGGCACTAACGTGCAGGGGGACAGGGAATAAAAACTAGTAAATACAAGTTGTGTGTGATGAGAGATAAGGTGACCAGGTGAATGTAATATGGTGATTAACTAGAGTGTGGGATTGTGAAATGGAAGGAGAGAAACCGACCAGAAAGGTGATGTGACAGCAGGAACATAACACTTAACATAACACTAAAATAAATCATGGTACAAAGATACTGTATGCTTCATGGTGAGTCATAAGATTGATGTTGGGAGTTACACAACAAACAACAAACAATAAATACCATACCTTGAGCAAATAGATGTGTTGCTGAAGTATTTAGGAATATAGTGTTTAATAATTGTCTTTTGGTGACTTACCTCAATTTATATACCACTGGTGTTGGCAGCTACACCACTGCTTCTATCAAGGGCTTCTCACTATATTATATCCCGTATATTTTGGCAATATTTTGGCTATATTTTGTTGACATGGATTAGAAAATAAGGGAAGATTGTGTTGTGTGTCGAGGGCGATTGACCCACAGCTTGATACTAGAGATATGAGCCCCGAGCGCGTGAATGGATCGATGTATTGTTGCCGCTGTGGGCGGACTTGCTGGATCTGCCAGTGTTTGCCTGTGTGTATAAATGTGTGTGTATGTGTGCATGTGTGTGTGTGCACGCGCAGCTTAAGGCAGCTAGCAGTGGTTTTCAATCACATTCTGCTGCCAAGCCTTGCTGGTATTACTGTGTGTGTGGGCGTTGTCCATGTGTATTGTGCGTCCTGGGTGAGCGTGCACACGCGCGCTCACATGCACACACACCTAGATAGTATACACTTTTGGCTTTGTATAAATGCTATACATCCATGTGTATAGTTCTGTGTATCTGCATGTGTGTGTGTTTGTGTGTGTGTGTGTGTGTGTGTGTGCGTGCGTGTGCATGCTGTAAGCAGCATAGGGAATCGATTATTGCGGGGGCCTGCCAGCGCTGTTTGCCGGATGCAGCGGAATACATACTGTAGCGAGGCAGAGCCATCAGTTGCCCTGACAACACCAGTGCCTGTCAACACCTCCGTCTTAATAGTGACAAATTGTACTTATTACATCAGCGTTAATTCCCCCCGATCTCTCTCAGATGAAGATACTTAGCCTCGCGCTGATCAAATTGTGTCAACGTAATTACTGGGAACAGAACCCTATTAAAAAGCAGGGCCTCAGACGCACTGTCTGCATTCATCCACAGGCCTATCACTCAACATGCATCCCAGGGTTTGGTTGGGAGGGAGGGGCAGAGAGGGAGGAGATGGTAGGGGTTTGAGGAGAAAGGATGGAGGAAGGAGGGAGAAAGAGGAAAGGAAATGACAGGAAGGAAGAGGGGAGTAGGAAAGTGTGCTGTACTTTATGTAATATACAGACATAAATACAATTATAATTACAATTTCAATTAGGTCATTTAGCAGATGCTTTTATCAAAAGCGACTTACAATTACATGCTGCTATTACATGGAGCAGATAGGGGTTAGGCATCATGCTCAAGGATACTTACAGGGAGGCCAACTCTGGGGCTCGAACCCCTTAAATACACGTGTTGTAGAGTCTATTTTGTGTTGTCCACCTTTAATTAGCTCTTCCAATACAGATGCAAAAGCAGCAGCTTATTTTATCTTATCTTATCGTATTGTACATTTTCGCATCTTATCTTACCTTTTCTCATTGCAGTATCTTATTTTTCTTACTTTAACCTATTAAACGTGGTAGAGGTGTAGCATAATGTCATGTCAACCGCAAGAGACACATTATTACCAAACAGCACTTTATACTGTCTAATTACCACACTAACACAAACTGGGATTTGTTTTTTTCAATTGCTAACACACATTCTTGAAAACATGGCTCATTTTCTCAAAACACAATTCACAAACCCCACACACAAGTGCAAGACACCTCATATATCCTACAAAATGAAGCACTGCATTCAAAACTACATAAACACTTATCAAAATCTAACTTTTGCACCAAATGGCACAGACTTCATTCATATTACCCGTTTTTTGTCCAATCAACTACATACTGTTGTGCTCAATCAAAAGCACTTTTAGCTTTGGTGAGCTTCGTCATATATGTAATACTGTAATATTTCTGTATGTAGAGAATTCTGCAGAGAGAGATTGTGCAAGTCTACAGAAATATGTGTCAAAACACAAATTATACTGTTGAAACAAAACCTTTTTCTCCACAACAAATCAGTGTGACATATAAACAGCTCATAAAGAAATTACAGTAAAGTTGTGTGAACAAAAAATATGCTCTCTGTGCCATACTGTAAAGAACAGAAAAGAACTGTGAGGAAAAAATATATCGAAAAAAGAAATTGACCCCCCTCCCCAAAAAAAGAGGAAAGAAATAGTTAGGGTGCATCTCGCCGCCTAGCTGGGTCTGGCCACAGCTCCTCATCGGCATCACAGACAATATCTTCCCTGGCTAGACATCTCCGGAAGAAGTGCCTTGAGTGCCACATCCAGCCCTGTATGGCACCCACATAAATATAATCTTCCATTGCCTGCAGAGGAGGCATATGGCTGACGGTCATATACTGTACAGTACCATGCCAAAAAGAACTCTTCAATTGGAATGAGAAATGGAGAGTAGGGTATTAGTAGGTATTGAACCAGAAATTGTGGGTGGTCAACAAACCAGTTTTGGACCAGAACCCATGCTTCAACATATCTGTGCTGCTCTGGATCTTCCATATGGTTCGCCGGTATCAAAATGTTGTTCAGTATGTCCTAAAAAATAACCATGTGGGCTGTGTTGTATGGACCAAGGTTGGCATGGTGATGGAGGACACCAATATATGTGATTGCGGCACACATTGTGATGTTGCCACCTTGTTGGCCAGGAACATCTACAATGACTCTGTGACCAATGATGTTCCTTCCACTTCTCCTGGTCTTTTGGAGGTTGAAGCCAGCCTCATTGATGAAAACAAATTCATGTGGGATCACATTAGCATCTGTTTCCAGTACTCTCTGAAAACAAAAAAAGTCAATATGATGTAGTGCATTGGGAAAAAATGCTGTACTTTGTGTAGTGTACTGTAGCCAATGTTTAATTCTTTCTGAATTTCTCTCAAAAGGCACCCTGTAAAGCTGCTTCATGTGCACTTGGTTTCGGTGGAGAATGTGGACAATATGGACAGGCTGACTTGCCAGATATTGTTGAAAATTGTGTTATCCCTTATGATGTGGCTTTGACTCTCTCTGAGGCTAATAACATTATTTTCCAGAACCAAGTTGATTATCGCTGCATCCTGGGCCTCATTGAACATTGGAACCCTTCTACCATTATGTCTTTGTCTCTCTGTCCTTTAGAAAAAACTAAAATATAGTGACTGGTCAGTGTAGCTTAAAGAGTTTTTTTCACTGTAAATTGTGCATGATTCTTGTACAGTTATAGTGTATGGCAGCCATTCATGTAACAACAACATATATGATGTATGATGTATGATGAAATCAGTATGATTTGTGGATTCCTGAATTATGTAGAGTGAATGGACATTTGGTTATGTACCTGTTACGTGCTTAAGTCTAAATGTGCGGATGACAGAGGTAACAGTAAATTGGCTCAAGTTGGGCTGGACTTTCTCATTGTCAACCCATGATTGATAACACGCTCAACTAACGTTACTCGGATTTCATCAGAAAAGTTGTTGTCGGCTTCCTTGTCCTCCCTCTCCTCTTCCTCCTCTACCCCTACCTCTTACTGCTCCTCCCCCTTTTACCTTCACCCTCCACCTTGCTCTTCCTCTTCCTCTTGCTGCTATGTTGGCTTCCATTGTTGTTTGTAAAAGGTACTCACCTCTGTTCTTTTATAGTGCTTACATCCTGATTGATGAGTTGACCATTTTGGCCAGGTGGTATTTGTATTGGCCAATTGGTCCATGGGTGTGGCATTTTGAATGGCAGTGTTTTGATATGACAAACAAGTGACTTTATATCAGATATCTGTGACTTATGTAGAGAACCGTGTGCAGTGTGTTGCAAAAAGTGCCATTTTGAATTGCAAATTAGGTGCAAAGCAGAAAATGTGTTTATTGTTTTGGAGACTTGAGCTGAGGTTTTGCTCTCTGAGTGAGTTTTAATAATTGTGCTTTATGTGTCATTTTAGTGTGTTAGCAATTGAAAAAAACTGTAAAACCTGTGGATATTGTCGATTATTACTAACACACAAGCACACCTGTGGACGTAAGGCTGGGTAGCCAAAATAGCAGCCCCTATAGTGAGTGAGAGGAAGCCATTTCTTTGATGGAGCAATGTCAATCATCTAGGGAACGTTTTGGGATTGGCATTTTTTCTGGAGGTCAAATGATAAAACATCCACCTTCACCCCTGGAGATGACAGTAAATGTGCACTATAAAAAGTAGATACAATTTTAGTTTTACAATAACTGAAATTAACATAAGCGATTTCTACAGCTCTATAGAATTTGCATTGCCAGTTGCTCAATCACAAATAAACTCTCTCTCTCTCTCTCTCTTGCCCTCTCTCCCTCTCTCTCTCATTTGTTGGGCCTGAATGGTGATGGAATGAAATTCACAAATTAGTGTCGTCTGATAGAAAAGTGTTAATTGCTGTTTTTAAGCTGCTACAATAATTAGGTTATGATGGCAGACTGCTCCACATGCTGCATGAATGTACGCACACACACACACACACACACACACACACACACACACACACACACACACACACACACGTGCACGCACAGTATGAGTCTTCCAGCCCAGAGCCAGCTCTCCCCGCAAAAGAAGCCGAGATTTAATTCATTGCTCATTTTAATCTATTTGTGGATATTATTTTTTCAAACAAAACGCTGCAGAAGACAGCAACATCTACTTCTGTGGGTTTCATATTTCTGCAGGGCTGGATAAACAAAATAGTTTTTCCCAGCACTGTTTTTGTTGATATTTAGTTTGAAATAGGGACAACAATTAGGATTTGTATTGTTTTTTTATTTGGGTTTTGAAACAAGAGGCTTCAAAAGCCTGTTGTATTTGCAACCACTAATTAAAACTGGACAAATACGATGAGATAGATAATCTGAAATGTTCAGTAAATGACTTGAATTGACTTGTTGTATTATTTTGTTTGTTTGTGTTGCATTCATTCATTCCACATGTTCACTAAATACCTAATTATTTACTGTTATTATTTTATTACATTACAGCTACCATCTTAACAGCTCTGAACTGCCATTATCTTGTTTTAAAGTCCTGTACGGAAGCATGACCAGCCTCTCGCTATCCACTAAATAGCAATGTCTTGTCATTAACTGGTGATATTTTTTGTCCTGACCTTAACTGAATGTATAGAGCTGCTTAGAAGCGTATACTCGTTAATGACTTTGGGCTTACAGCGAAGATTACCAGATTGCTATCCTCAAAGTCATCAATAGTACTACAGTCTCTTTAACCTCGGAGACCCGGCTCTCTCTTTTTCAGCAGTTTGTGTGTGTGTGCGTGCGTGTGCGCACAGGGGTGCATGTGTGCCTCTGCATGGCAACAAATTTCCCTGCATTCTTGTTGTACGGCTCAACTGGGGCCATTCTCACTACTTTAGATAATGTTTGATCAGTCCACATCACTTCCTAGCCGGCCGCCAGACTTTGACATACCTTACTTCTCTTTACTGTGTAGCCCATGCTGAGGGCTGTGAGTGTTGTCCTTGGCAACATGCTGTACGCGGTTATTATCTAGAGCGGAGTGGAGCCATGTGTTTGCATTACAATGATAATTATTGTGTCTGTCTGTATGTCTGTCCTTCCTTCCTTCCTTCCTTAGACATAACCCTTCACCATTCTACTGTCATGCAGAACCATGGTTTGATGTGGGTGGAATGAGGGTGGACCTCCCTTTCGTAAAAAATTACAAAAATAGAAGAATAAATGATTCTTATGGCAATCAGCCTCTTATCATGCAGAAAGAAAGCTTCACTATGACGCATGCAGTGGCATGTGTTATAATGACATGTTTAAAGTTCTGTGTAACTCATTCAGGTATTTCTTATACATTCTACTACAACTATGGGGTAATGTTTATTATCACTTCCTTCAGGCCAATTGCGTTTCACCTGCAGAATATTAGCAAGCAGTCCAGGACCAAACAGAGAGAGTGCGTGCTCAGAAACCCAGGGTTCCCATGATTTATTAAGATGACATCTTTTACTTTTACGATTGTTTATTAATTATGAATAGTTCATCTCATGGCAACTAGGATTTTTTTGCATGGATTACAACACACCTGAATGAATAATGACTAATGAAGATCCATCTTTCATTTACAACAAGGGTGGCATTACACCACCCTTCACTGCAGTTGGCACTTCATTCCATATGTGTATTGCACAGATATTTATTTTTCAAATAGACTGCAAAAACAAGACAACGTTTTTTGACTGCTATTTTAAAAGATTCAATCTGAGTTAGGGTCTTAAATGGACCACTTTCTGTCTATATAATTTCTATATCTGTAAAGAATATCCATCTATATTATCTAAATGATGAAAAATCTTCCTTCTTCTCTCCTTTCCACTCTGTTAGATCAGCTCTCTGCCGGAATTTAGGCTGCTAGCAATTAAAGATGTTTTTGGGATTGAATGATAATTTTTGAGTAATATATTTGATTTGATTGCAATAATTGGTGGTTAACCAGTTCAACTGTTGACAAATGTAGTGATTGTCGCTTTGGATAAAAGTGTCTGCTAAATGCTGTAAATGTAAATATGATTTTATCCCTCATAATACCCTTCTTATGAAAAACCTCATTGTAGCCTTTTGCACTTGGTTTATCAATTTAAATTAGGAACTCAAACTTTTCATTATGTATTTTCCTCATGGTCATTTATAAATGAAAGGTCACCCACTCATTTCAGCACAGACTTTCATTGTAATGTCACTACGGGGATGGTGATCATGGATTATTATTTCCACTGTGAGAAGTTTCACCCATTGCTAACAAAACATTCTAAAGTAAGATTACGTCCAGGCCCCCGTCTTACCTCAGAAAAGGCCTTTACTTGATGTGGACCTTTGAGACTGCAGGATTTCATTGCAGTGCTCAAACACTGCCAGCCTCTTCTTTAGCATTCAAGACACACTGTGTGTGTGTGTGTGTGAGTGAGAGAGAGAGAGAGAGAGAGAGAGAGAGAGAGAGAGAGAGAGAGAGAAAAGAGGAGAGGAGGAAGGAGAATCAGCCAGACAGGAACACTGAGGTGTCTGAGGGTGAATAAGAAACAGAGGCTCTCTTAGCATTCTAGCTCGGATGCCAAACCTTTCACTGAACCAAAGATGCCTTCTTCGCCCAGCTTTCAATGGCAGCACTTCCTGAAATCTATACACGCAGCAGGTGCAGAGAATCTTTTTAGGTCTCCACATCCGTAGGGGATGACAGTTTTTTGGTGCCCTAAGATATTAAAATATATATACATTAATATTATTTATTGTTGTTTGTGTGACATGGCATGGATTGTGACATGCTAAAAATCTAGTCATACAGGGTGCCTTATGTCGCTTTCTTTGTCTTTAATAGGATTTTTCAGGGTTCTTCGTGTGACGTCTGACCAAGTGGTGCACTTTGGAATCTGTCGGTTGCCAAGCACCATGGCATACAAAATGGTTGCCGCCACTGATTTAAAGTGTCCTACACTTTGACCATTAGTGTGTCCTTCATTGATTTGAGAGCCATCATGTCAATTACATGTCTCTAGCAGATACACATTCTCCTGGGTTTACATGCACACTTTTTTGTCATTCATATTTAATAGAATAACTAATACTGTAGAATGGCTGTACTCGCAAAGAGTTGTAGTTGAATTGGGCCAGAGAAGTTACCACTCAGCTCCAAAACATTCACAGCCCCATCCATCATCGCTCTCTCTGCTGACCTGACAAGAGAGGGTCTCCCACAGTTTGTGTGACAGTACACTGTGGAGCCAGCACTCATACGACTCCCTTTTAAATTCACTGTCCACCCACACAGGTGATTTGAGTTAATGTGGCTCATTAGACCTCTTTTCAGGACTGGCTGGGTGTGGAGGCTTCGCTTGATTGACATCTCCTTGGCTATCCTATGTCAGATTAGTTGCACCTGGAACAACTGACACCTTCTTCATGATTGTTTTTTCTGGATGTATGCAGTTTGCTGACCTCCGCACATTTGCAACGTAGTTCCGCCCAACTTCAACATGACAAGAGGTCTAACCAGCCAATCATTCGTACTTTCAACTCTTTCAACAAGTACATATGTGACGCCAAACACTTTTTATGTTTTTAGTCTCTTAGTTTAATAAAATGACATTGAAACAGTTGCACAGATTTCTATTCTAATACACTGAACAAGCTGTTTGAGCTATAAAATAGTTTTGTTTTGTACTATATAAACACAGTGGCTCTGCAGGGTCTTTTATCAGCCAGCTCTGTGTGACAGTAGCTCATCTATACGTCTAATTTTATTTAGCCTGCGTGTGTGTGTATGAGTGTGAGAGTCCGCTGAAGTATTAGATTCTGTCTGTGGCAAAGTGGGGATGATTAGATAAAGTGTGTCTGGCTGAGTGGAGCACTTCTTCACTTTACTGTAGCGCTGCTCGTCAATGAGTACAAGGATGGGGCTCCGTTGTCTTACAATAACACTGAAATTACGCTGCTAAGGGTTTTTAAAGCCACCGGGCAGTGAGTTTAAAGACCATTCATGCACAATTTCCCTTCCCTCAATGGCATTAGAATTAGAATCAAACAGGGTCAAAGTAAACCTATGAATTCATAGCATGCATTGGAAAATTATGAAAAAGACTGAGTGAGATTGTTAGCCACAGAATAAGAGAAAGAGAGAGAGGAGGAGAGAATTAAGCCGTGGAAGGAAAGACAATGCAATTCAATACAATAGCCCTCATTTTGATTCCCCCTCCCCATAGCGTCCCCTCTGCCTGTACTCCGTTCTGTCATAACACAATAACTGGGCTCTGACGTCTTAAAAGCCAATGGAGAAGCGTAGAGGTGCTCGAAAAGAAAATTGCTGTAGATTGCAGAGGCTGAGGAGAAATACCATTTTGTCTCACTCAAGATGGATTCCACAGTGAGATTTCAGAGGACCAGTACGGAATCAAAATGGAGAAGCTAGAGGGGAGGGGAGAAAAAAGACAGAGGCGCGGTGTGGGGTGGACAGCGTTCGGATCACACCCCTGGATTTGTTACTGTGTGCTCTGTACATAAATGGTCATCAGGGGTGTCGTTCGTAATTTTCTTTTTCTTCATTTCATTTGACTTGGATGTACAACCGACAATGTGTTGTGTTTTCCTGTTTGTTTGTTTTTTTATTAATATATTGTGTCTCACTGACAACCAATAAACTCATTCCTTTACTTTTGACAATGTGAGAGGTAGAGGTATAATATAAAAAAACAACATATATGATATTTGTAAATACCTTAATATTATAAAATATCAATGAAATAAAGGAATGAGTCTGCCATTTCGAATTGAGCCGTGTAAGAAATTAGAAAAAGAGGAGCATTTCTACACTGAGGAGCAGGACAATGATGTTTGAAATAAGTGTCTGTTGCATCTTGGCTCCACAGGCTCTGAGAGTATTCACTCCCACCACTACACAGTATAGTAAACATGCATCCTGCAAGGCCTGCTAGTATAGGCGCACATGCATATACATATACATATGCATTAATACGCCCCTTCTCCAGTCTTTGTGGATTCCTCTTGTTGGTTGCCTGCATCACAACACAGCATGTAAACCATGTAAAACCCCTTCAGGACATCAAAAAGGAATCTGTTGTCGGCTTTATCTAGGTCAATGCTTACAATAGCTGTGCAATTTTTGCCTCCCTCTCCCCATCTACATTTCCCCCGTTTGCTTAACCCCGGAGGACTGATCCTCCCGTGCATGTATAAACATCAAGAATGCATATCAAATGTAAGCATATTAAGTGTGCTTTACTTCGTTTTAATATGCATTAGTCTCAAGTGGAACATTAAAACATCTACTGTTTTGATGTTACCATTAGTGTAGAGTCTAGCAATTGAAGGCATTTCCATTTGTGGAAATTTTCCCTATCTTGTCAGTTTTAAAGTAGAAAAAATTCTGCGAATGTGGCGCCAGTAGGAAGGATTTACCTCCCTGATCTTTACGAGGTGATTTGCAGAGAGATATGGGAGGTTGGTGTCCCAGGCCCATGCATTTTTCATATATGTAGCTGGTCTTTCAGTCTTGAATTGTGTGCTGCGTCTTTTTTTTTGCGTGGTTTTTTCTTATGTGGGATGAATTTATCGTCCAGGACCTTTTGTAAATGTTGCCTAGATGGTGTATAACCATTCTGCAACATTCCCTGCTACATCTTTGGAGTTCATCTTTCCAGATTAAAAAAAAATGTTAGAGGAATCCTTGTGTCCCTCAACATGCAGTCATTTCTTTTAGTAGCTTCCACACAAGCCAGGTGGCAGCTACTCTAACTAGGTTTGAAAGGCTTGGCTTCGGACATAGGGCAAAATCAGGTTCAAAGGTCCAGTGTGGCATTTCCATGGTAACCTGAGCAGTTTCCGAACCTAAATGCAATAAAGTGTAGCTCACTGTCTTGTCCATTCCCTTTCTGCTATTCTTCCCCATGTTACCTGTGGTTGTCACATGGGGTCTGCCTCTCCCAAGCTCTAAATGCTCTGTAAGCTGCCTCTGCCTTAGCATGCTCACCACACTGCAGTGAAGAGAATCTCCTGTAAATTGCTTTTTCGATCAGTTTTGACATCAATCTGCCCCCGTGGGAATATGGGCATGCATGTGATGGCTGGGAGGAAGGTTTCCTTACTTATGGATGCTGACAACCCCACTCAGCCCAGTTTGATCTGCAGAATTAACATAATATTACCTCACATACTGAACCGGCAGTGACAGCCGAAGAGGGATTGGTTCTATGTAGCACGTTGGCGCTATCTAGTTTACAAGGATCAAAACAAGACAAAAAAGACTGTTACAGATAAAAAATACTTTCATATAGATGACAGCTAAATCATGTGAATTTACTGAATGTATGAGGGTTATGAATACATTTGTACTGTTTGTTTGATGTAGACCTACATATTTATTTTCTTATTTTCTTCTGATTTTAACAAATGTGAATGGGTAAATATGAACATATTTCCCTTGAATTGAAGGTTTGGCCACCATATTCTTTGGCATTATTCCCTTGTATTTTAGGTGATAAGAATTGAATCTGGAACACAGTTATAATACATCTTTCTAGGTGTAACGCATGGATGTCTGAATGTACAATGTTTTTAATTTTTTTTATTCGTAATTGTATTGAAACCAGCAGCACTGGGAGTCTAAAACAAAATTCCCCATCACACAGTGTATTGTATCGTATCGTATCGTATGGTAGAATGTTATTTTTCAGCTTCTCAATACCGATGATTGTACACTTTTCACTGTCCCTTATCTGTTTTTTAGGACAACGATATCTCATCACACCCATGGGAGCCTTGTATATTCTGGACGTCCTGCCTGAGGATGGGTTGAATAACTATCGCTGCACCACGCGTCATCGCTACACGGGCGAGACTCGGCAGAGCAACAGTGCCCGACTTATTGTGTCAGGTCAGTGCTCATTTTGAATTAAAATCATTTCAATTTGCATACATAATGTATGCAATAGACTCTGTATTGTAAGAAGGGATTTTATTTACATTACACTGGTGCCCCACATACTACCTAGTGTAATCTAAATGTATTTCTTTGACATACAGTGTTTGTCAACTCCATTTAGCATTTTTTTACAGTCCTGATCTCATTGAGATATGGACTCTTTCAAAGAGACCACTCTATATCCATCTCTACATTACCAATAAACAATAAACACCATCCAAATGGAATTAAATCCTGACTCTAAGAATCGAAGAATCAATATGGCATTGTTCTGTCCCTAGCAATTCTCACCACTAATTAAGACTGGATTCTCTTCCCCAACCTCTCCAGACCCCATCAACGCTGAACCAGGCATCCTGGATGGCTTTGACCGCCGTGAGGTGATGATTAATCAGCGGGTAGAGCTGCCTTGTAAGGCTTCAGGCTACCCTACCCCCAAGTACCGCTGGCTGAAGGATAACAGCCCCCTGGAGCCCGACAGCCGCTTCCGCCAGACAATCTCAGGCCTGCTGATCGAGAGCTCCCAGCCCAGTGACTCCGGCACGTACGTCTGTGAGGTGTGGAACAGCTATGGAAACGCAGAAGTCATGGGCCGTCTGCTTGTGAAACGTGAGTCTCAAAAAGATATGGAAAAGATAGGATATTTCAGTTTGAGTATGTATGGATTGTTGTATTATATTAATATATTCATTTAACTCTAATAGGCAAAATTAGAGTGATTATGGCAGCAAAAAGGCTAGAATAGAAAAGGGTAAATAGCAAATGCGAAAAGAGAAAGGAACTAATTTATCTGATCTTGTGTGTAGTCCTGAAGACACAGCTAATGCTTGTGCACAGTAACTTACAAGACACTGTATCATTTTTGTCATGTTAACTGTCCTGGTTATATTAGGTTGACATATACTTTGTTTATGTCTTTTAATTAGTTCCCGTCCACCTTACACTGCAGTGCACGTCCAGCCTCAAGTGATAGTCAGTCCACCCCAGTGCTAGCTTAGTTATTATACTGAAAATATTTGATACTTTACGTTTACTCTCATATTTACTTTCATTTGATACATAAATACATTTGATACATAAAAAGCAATAGACATGCATGCATCACCCTCACTTCCTTAGTGTACCTGATGGGTGGTCTCCATTTGAAATGAAAACAACGTACCCCCCCTTTGTGTTCCCAGAGCCCCTGAAGGCAGTGGTCAGTCCCCGGAAGGTGAAGGGCAGCGTGGGCAGCAAGGTGTCTCTGTCCTGCAGTGTGAGCGGCTCCGACGAGTACGAGCTCTCCTGGTACCGCAACGGAGAGGTCATCTACCCCGGCAACAACGTCCGCATCACGGGGATAAACCGGGAGAACCTCATCATGGAGGGAATGGCGAAGAGTGACGGGGGGGCCTACCAGTGTTTTGCCAGAAAGGGCAAGATGTCTGCCCAGGACTTTGTGCAAGTCATCCTCGAAGGTAGGAGAGGGGCCCCATTATTGAATATTACACGGTGTGTGTGTGTGCGTGTGCGTGTGCGGGTGTTTATGTCGACATACACTAACTCACAGCCACACATTAGCAGCTGCCTTATAGGTGCATGTATAAGCAGAAATAGACTTTGGCCTGCTAGGATCGATACAGTGCTGTGTGTTAATGAGAGGCTGTTGTGCCTCTGCGCTATACTCGCCATTAGCGGGATCATCCCAGACATTACACACACACACACACTCACACACACCCTTCTAGAAACTCCCTTTCGAATCGTACCTTGGCAGCGTTGCTCAGGCAACTGTCTCCCGTGGCCGAGGAGCTGTAAAAAGAGGATATTGATAATCTATAATCATGTGGAATAGGCCGAGGTTATCAGAGAGAAGCAGCAGGCAGAGACATTTTAAAGGCCAACTGCCCTCTCAGTCTGGAAACAAAGCCCCTGGATCCTCATTCATAATGCAGCTTAATGGTTCTGCCTCACATTGCACAAAAAGAATGCATAGTAGTGTTGATTAGCATTATGGTGAATTATGCCACATAATTTCACCATTTCTATTAAAGCTTATATAAAATGATTATGGTTTTACCTTGAGCTAAAGGATGGTAGCTATTTGTACAGTATTTTCATAAACAATCATCATTTAAACAATATTTGATGTAGAATGTTTGACCAGTGCTTTTTCTTATTAGAAGGTTGATGCTGGAGACACTGACAGCTCTAGCGCTGTATAATAAGTGAGCTTTCTTTGCCACCATTAGCCCCCAGATCAACATCTAACTGCCACTTTATATACATGTCACCAACAAGGCCAGCATGCTGTGACAGTCGCCAGCACCAGCTCAGGTAAAGGTATAGAGGGTGAATGCCTTGCTGAAGGACAATTTCAACCAGGCTGGATGCATGGTCCCTAAGGAATCGAACCTATGACCTTCTTGTTACACGAAGGTCTCTCTAAGTACCAGGACACCTTGTCACCCCCTAATTGATATAATTTATTGAACTTCTTGTTACAAACAGGACAGGATAGAGGTTTGTGAAATATTACGCTCGTCCATTCACATTTTACCCCCCCACACACCCCATTTTTCACGCCAGACGGCACGCCAAAGATCCTGTCGTCCTTCAGCGAGAAGGTGGTGAACCCGAACGAGCCCGTCTTCCTGGTGTGCAACGTCAAGGGCACGCCCCCTCCTACCTGCACCTGGTCGCTGGACGACGACCCCGTCATCAAGGACAACCACCACCACCTGGGACACTACGAGACCCACGAGGTCCACGTGGTCAGCCAGCTGAACGTGACGCACACGCAGGTGCAGGACGGAGGGGTGTACCGCTGCACGTGCAGCAATTCGGCCGGGGCGGTGTACCACCAGGCTCGAATAAACGTAAGAGGTGCTTGTCAAATCAGCTCCTCCAAAAAAAAACAACAACAGTACATATGCCTGTCTGTCTGTGTGTATCCCTGTCGGTCAGCCACTGGCGGTCCGGCGTTAGGTGGCCTTGGTTTGGTCTACGGGTGAGGTGCATGTCTTTTTTTTTTACAACTCACTGTTTTACATTCGTATGCTCCTTGTGTAGACTTTACTTTCTAGCATTTTGTTTAATCTTTACTCTTCTTTGATTCTTTGCTTTAAGGCTGTTTTAGATGTTTTCCATTGATTGGTTTTGCCTACATTGGTTTCATGGGGTGTTTTTTTTTCTTATAAGGATCTGGTCTACGGCCAAAACGGGATGATGAATAGCCAGATAAAAAATATGTTTAGTCAGTATGCATGAATACATGTATCAAGGTTTTGCTTCTGTGAGTGTATGCGTTTGAATGTGCATGTGTATGTCTGTTTATTTACTGATGTGTCCTTTTCAACTATTTACTATCAGAAGTTGAAGCAATTATTGTCCATGTTGTAAATTTTTTTAGGAGATATTCCTACCAGTTATTTTAGCTTGCAGCTAGACTATTTTCAGCATTTTCCACTTATACATTTAAATTATTATGTTGTTCAGCAGTTGGTTAAAACTCCCTAGTGTTGTGTTTGTCATTCCACAGACTCCTACTAAGGTGAACCTGTCTCCCCTTGGTAAAACAATTAGCAAAAGGTTAAAATGTACAGTCTAGGATTTTCCACTTTCAAATTTAAGTCATTTTGGCGACACCTACAGTAAGTAAGTGGTAAGTTATCGTTTCAAAACCAGACATCTATGAACAGGATAGACCAATGCGGGTGCTCTACATTAATTAGTTCCTACTCTCTAGAGGAACAACCACTGCCGTTTGAGGCTTACGTACAACAACAAGTACAACAAATAGAAAGGCTTGCATGAGTGGGGAGTATTACCAATACCAATAATCAATGTTTAATAGCAGAGACATTGACA
>JAOEHI010000005.1:4309943-4341987 GCA_025447815.1 Percopsis transmontana
GCCAGCCCCCGCCCACCAAACAAACTACACAAAACACAACAACCCCACCCCACCACACCCCCACTCTCTCTCTCTCTCTCTCTCTCTCTCTCTCTCTCTCTCTCTCTCTGTCTGTTTCTCTTTGTCTCTCTTTTTCTGGCGCGATTTTTCTAACTATCTCTCTCCTCCTCCCACATCTTCTCTCATTCCTTCTCACCTCAGCATTTCTCTGCTGTGTTCTTCCTTCCCTACAGAGCCACCGGACCCGCCTGAGGTGGAGATCCGGGAGGTAAAAGATCGGACCATAGCCCTCCGCTGGACCATGGGGTTTGATGGCAACAGCCCCATTACTGGATACGACATTGAGTGCAAGAACAAATCAGGTAGACATCAGTCCGGGGATAAATATATGAAATCTTATCCTACAGTAGATGCATATAACTGAAACAAATTCCCCTTCTTTCTGTCCTCCAGCGTCATGGCTATCAGCCCAGGTGACCAAAGATGTGTCCCCTCAGCTCAACCAGGCCACCATTATTGACCTGCACCCTTCGTCCACTTACAACATCCGCATGGTTGCCAAGAACACCATTGGCAACAGTAACCCTAGCAACGAGCTCACCATCACTACAGATGAAGCAGGTCATAAGAGCATAGGACTTTATTAAGAAACTCAAACCCTGTACATTATAATTCAGTTCTTTCCGCCTAATTACATTACGTAATCAAATTTCGACATACAGCCGCATCTTTTATATGTAATAAAGTATGGCATTAAAAGCATATAAAATGAAAGCTATATGTATGTTTCAAATATTTCCTGTGGTTATTATTCAATAGCTTCAAACAACAACAAGGGTATTTTCATTCATCAATGACTTAATGAACATATTTTACAAATAATTATTATATATTCGATTATGTTGCAAATAATAGCTCTAACCCTGATCAGTATATTCACTGTATTGCAACCCTCTTTGAACCAACCAATGTATTATAATGCCAGTTTACAGTGTATTATAATGACATTGTATTGGATAGAATTGGAGCTATCAATGCTAAAAAATATAATTTGCATTATTTAAAATGTGTCTCTTGAATCGTTTTACATTTTAAGGTTAATGTTTTACAAAGGCATTTCATTCACTTAATATTGACAGCTGAGGCACTTAAATGAGTCTGTGTTTCCTCTGTAGCCTGGCAGTACAACATTCTTATCTTACCAGCACCCCCCAGTGGAATTACGTGAAATGAAAAAGAAACGCACATTTGCAGAAGGTTTATCTCTCTGTTAGACAGGGAACATTCTGTAACCTTGAATAATGCGCTGGTTTTGCAGCCCCTGATGGTCCTCCCCAAGACGTTACGCTGGAGCCCACCTCCCCACAGAGCATCAAAGTTACCTGGAAGGTAAATTGGTTTAGAAGAAAGCATATCTCTAATATAGTGGTATACAATAAATGAATATGTGTTGTTTGTTCACATTGTGAGTGGTTCTTCGTAAGAAATCTGTTTCAAAGTGGAGGTCAAAAACACCCTGAGGAGTCACATGCATTTGGGGTGACAAGATGGTTTGTGCAGCGAGAGGAACCTTGTGGTTCATAGGTCATGATTGGGGATCAGGAATAACTTGTTTGTGGGGGTCATGGGTAAAACCCTTGCTGCTGTCTTAGGTAACGAAGGAAAACACGTCAGGCAAATAGGCTATACTTTACATGTTTATGTTTTAAATGACATGGTCCTCTACTCGAACCCTTAGCCCCCCCAGAAGCACCTGCAGAATGGGGTGATCCGGGGCTACCAGGTGGGTTACCGTGAGTACAGCCCTGGCGGGAGCCACCAGTTCACCATCATCAGCATGGACACCACAGGGGACACGACAGAGAGTATTCTGCTGGACAACCTGAAGAAGTTCACCCAGTACAGTGTAGTGGTGCACGCTGCCAACAGGGCGGGCACGGGGCCCTCCTCACAGCAGGTGGTCGCCAAAACCCTGGAGGACGGTGAGTAACGGGAGGGGTCACCGGGACGTTTGGGGATAGGCGGGGAGTGCTTAAAGCTGCATTGGAACTTTTTCCATGGCTCAGTTGATCAATTACATGCGTTGTGGTTATTTTTGTGATCGAGTGTGATCGAATCCTGCTTGAAGTAAACTTTAGCTTGTCAAAACTTGTATTATTATTATTATTATTATGAGCCTATTTGTGAATGTAGTAATGAGGTGACAGTTGAAAACTTTGTGGAATATGTTTGGAATTTTGAATTTTGCTGCCAGAGGTGTGCTGCGGTCAAGTAAACACATGCACACACACCACATGTACATGATTTCAAACCAGTTAGCTTGCAAACCAGTTAGCTTGCAAACCAGTAAGGACACGGGAACCTTTTGGTAGAGCACAGTTTACTCTAACTTGAAAATGGCGCAATTATCGGGTGAAAATCGAAAGATTTCTGGGCTGGGCTAAGCCCCCAATGTTTCAAGATCCTAACACCGCCACTGGTGTACACATAGCTAGACACAAGATCGGAATTTTGGAATTGGGCCCAGGGCCTGAAGCAGTTGTTTAGGCGTCATTGTTAGGCCTAAAAGCTGAATTAACAGCAGTCATTCTAATGAAAAGACTACCATCTTCTGGTCATTTGTGGAACTACTCAGACAAAGAAAATGTGTAAATAAGTGGTTGAGTTCCCACAACCAGTAGAGGAGGATGCCTACACTGCGAAAATGCCCTTTTAATTTTGAATCACACCCTCCTACAGATTAATCATGTTTAGATTCCTCAGAAATTATTTCACATTATTATTATTATATTAATTATTCATTATTAATATTATTATATACTGTAGCCTTTCTTACAATATTTTATTTGTGTAAATCTGCAGTTTTAGGATGGCCTAATTTCATGATACAGTATGTCCCAAAGTCACTCAGTACTATTAAGGTGAGCATCCTGACGCCTTCTTTCCTCCGCTCCCCCGCTGCAGTGCCCTCTCGGCCCCCTGAGAACGTGTTGGCGGTGGCCAAGTCCCCGGAGGTCATCTCCCTGTCCTGGATGACCTTGTCCAGGGAGGCCCTTAATGGCATACTGCAGGGCTACAGGGTCATATACTGGGCCAACCTGCCTGATGGAGGTGCACTAACACACACACACACACACACACAGGCTGAACAGATTTTTAATTTCTTTTATTTCTGTCTTTTATACCGCTTGGGGAACTTATATGCATTTGTTGCCATAGTTTATCCACTAGGGGAGGCTGTGGCATCACTTCTCTATGCTTTAATGTCGCTACAAGCAATAATGTTATTGAGCCAGTTTATTATGTCAGCTCTCCTGTGACATTGCTTTTCATAGGAAGTATTTGTAATATCGCTTAAAGGGAAATATGTGCATCTGTTACACTAAAAATATACTATACATGTAGCCATGGAAAAAATTAAGAGACCACTGCATATTTTGGTAAATATAATAATATAAATATAAATGTAAAAAATATATATTAAATAATTTTTAACAATGTATATATAAAAATATTAAATATAAATACAATTTAATATATATATATAGTATATACCTGTATATTTAAAAAATATGCAGTGGTCTCTTAATTTTTTCCATGGGTGTATATCTTTCTCCCCAAATATTGATAACCTATAATAATAATAATCTATATGTAAATCCTCCTGTTTTAAGGTAATGGTGGGAGGTATGTTAATAATAGGTTTTTATTTTAAGCTTATACAGTATGTAAATACAGAGCAGATGCTGCAAAGTCAAAATGTAAATAGTAATTTACCCTTTTCAGAATATATTTACACAGTTGCTGAGTCCTCATGGTAATAATCCTGCACAATTTCATTTTCAGTTAAATCACAGAATCAGAAAGCTCTCTCATGGATTAAAATACATCTCTAACATATGGTAAAAGAAAATGGTTCCTGTTTAAATCCAGCCCACGCTGCCCTCATGAATGTACCCTGTAAGCCCCAAGACAGCCTGCAGCTTGGCCAGCCTCTATCAATAATTCACTAAGCAATAACACAGCGAGGGCCACCGCTTCAGCTCTGAGTTGCAGAGCACACCGTCAAGGACAAAGGAGAGGAAGTGAAGGGAAAGGGGAAAGGAAAATTTGAGGAGGGGAGGGGAAAGTAAAGAAGAGGAGGGGGGGAGGCCATGGCTTAGAGGCTACTTTGCCTGTAAAACAAAGAACAAAACATGTTTCAATGTATAGCAATTTATAAATATACATTTCTTCATTGAACCCTCAGTATGCACATGTAAAGTCAAAATGGAATTTTGAATTCATGAACTGAATTCATTTATTCATACTTTTATTTTCTTTACTGTATGTTGTTGTCTACATTTTAGCAATAGGCACGTTTTTAACATGTTTTTAACATGCACACTTAGTAGTGTATTGTGTTTCCTGCGTCAGAGCTGGGAGAGATCAGGAATGTGACCACGGCCCAGCCCTCCCTGGAGCTGGATGGCCTGGAGAAGTACACCAACTACAGCATCCAGGTGCTGGCTTTCACCAGGGCCGGGGACGGGGTCCGCAGTGAGCAGATCTACGTACGCACAAAAGAGGATGGTAAGAGGGGGGAGTAGAACTATGGTACCAGGGGAGATAGCAATCATTACCTCAACAGTCAATGCACATGTGTATATTGACATTTTGCCCACTTCTCTCATTCCATCGATAGAAAATAGTTTTGGTGATGATGATTTGGTCATTTTTCAGGATGACAATGCATCCTGCCACAGAGCAGAGAGTGTTAAAGCTTTTCTTCAGGAAAGGCATATCGACTCAATGACATGGCCAGTAAAAAGTCCGGATCTCAATCCAATTGCAAATGTATGGTGGAAATTTTTAAAAAAGGTCCATGACAAGGCTCATCCTGCAAAGCTGATCTGTCAACCGCTAAACAAGAAAGTTGGAACCAGCTTGAGAATATTGTTTTTTATTAGTGAAGTCCATGCCTCAAAGAACTTAGGCAGTCATAAAAGCCTGAGGAGGTTCAACAAAGTACTAATTGTGCTATTTTTTTGTTGATGGTTCCGTAATTGTTTCCTCGAAATTTTGTGATTCCATATTTTTTTCCTCTAAAAATATCCCATTAGTTAAAATAATTAGATTAAATTTGTTTAAGGTATGTTTCACGAAGAAAAAAAATGTTCAGCTATTAAACAAAAAAAGTAAAAAAGCTGGATGAACATCCTCTAAGTGTGGTGATTCCATCATTTTTGCCAGGGGTTGTACATATCCATAAAGTAACTGACCTAGTGTCATATAGGATCCAGTAAAATGCAGTGTACTGCATACTGAGTATGTTAAGGACCTTTGAAGCATGCTCTCCTGTTTTCCACAGTTCCTGGTCCCCCTGCAGGGGTGAAGGCTGCAGCCTCCACCAGCTCTGTGGTGTTTGTCTCCTGGCTTCCTCCACTCAAGCTCAACGGCATCATTAGGAAGTACATAGTCTTCTGCTCCAACCTCCATCCTATGGTAGGCTTTTTTTAAGTTAGGTATGGCATTAGCCCTGTCCGGAACCAGAAAACATTGTGGTTGATGCCAGAACTGATTCAGTGGTAGTAAAGAACAGCATGTGCTATTTTCTGTTTTTCACTGCCTCCTACGGGTGGATCAGGGTACTGCAGTTGTTTAACTGTAGCACCATACAGTAGTATACAGTGCAGTGTCAGGGTTATATGCTTGGTATCTGCTTAGATCAGCCAAGCTCAATAACATATGGATTAATGAAGTTATTAAAACATATGGTGTCTGTCTCTCTCTCTCTCTCTCTCTCTCTCTCTCTCTCTCTCTCTCTCTCTCTCTCTCTCTCTCTCTCTCTCTCTCTCCAGGTGATGAGTGAGTTTGAGGCCTCTCCAGATGTGTACTTCTACAGAATACCCAACCTGGCTAGGAACAGAGTGTACAGTATCTGGGTTGTGGCTGTGACTGCTGCTGGCCATGGCAACAACAGTGAGAAGATCACTGTGGAGCCATTGGCCAAAGGTACATTTGAGTTAATCGTATTACTAAATTATTATTTTCTATATATATTTTTCTTGTTTTTACCCCGTTATCCATATTTACGAAGAATTTCCTTTTATCTTCACAAGTGCTCTGTACTCTTTTTCATTTGATGTTTTAATTAGTTCTTTGATGAACTTTTGTTGTGAAAAGTGCTCTACAAGTTTATTCTTGTCGTAAAATTATTATTGCTCTTACACAGAGAACTATATTGGTTTTGTATGTTTAGAGAAAGGGATTAGATATTCAGATTCTAATTTAAAAAATTAGAAGAGGTAAAATTGTACCATTACAGTTTTATTAGTATTACCATGAGAAACTCATCATACACATCTGTACCATATATATTAATTGTCACCTGCAGCTCCAGCTCGGATTCTGACCTTCAACGGCACTGTGACGACACCCTGGATGAAGGACATTGTTCTGCCGTGCAAGGCTGTTGGGGATCCACCTCCCACCATAAAGTGGCTTAAGGGAAAGTAAGTAACCAAGCAAACACACTTATTTAGCTTATGTGGAAAAGCCGATTGTTGAAACTGAAACACAAAATGTGACTTACTCTTTTTGTAGAAACATTCCTAATGTTGTGCCTTGTCTTGATGTAGCACTAATGGAACCCCCACCCCTGTCCTCGTGGATGGCCGCCGCAGTGTCCATGGCAACGGAAGCTTCATAATCCGCACAGTGAAAGCGGAGGATTCTGGAAACTACAGTTGTGTGGCCAGCAACAACTGGGGCTCTGATGAGATCACCCTCAATCTGCAGGTTCAAGGTAAGTAGAAATCCTGCAGTATGACTATAACTAAGAGGAAAATGTTTTTTTAAGCAAATCAATAACTAATTATCTGCTATATATACCTAGTATCTTGAGTACTTTTTGAATGTTTATGTGCCTGTAAATAAACTTGGAAAGGTCCTTTTTTGTGAATGCATATTATATAAATATGGTGGTATACTTATCAGAATAACGGTAGGCCACTGGCCATTTACAGCAATAAGACCAGCACGGCTATATAATATATACTGTATATATGATCAATATAATTCACTGTGTCTTCACAGTCCCTCCAGACCAGCCACGCCTTACAGTTACCAAGACGACCACCACATCAATCACACTGTCTTGGATACCAGGAGACAATGGAGGGAGCTCCATTAGAGGTAGGTGTGCACACACAATTACACACACACTCCCTCACACTCTCTCCCATATTTGACTGTGCACACATTGACGTGCCCATTACAATAACAATGCCACCGTTATGATATGTAGGTATCATTTACAATCACACATTCAGCCCAGTGCAGCCTTAACTCCGGTCAAAAATCACAATTCTTCTGCCGCCTTCAACGCCTAGTACCGAGTAATGTCAAAGTACAAAGTAGACAGTACTGTAGACGGATTAAAAAAGGACCCAGGAAGATTAGTTGTGTTAAAGTGGAAGATTAAAGTGCTCCATCTTAAAGCAAGCCCCCATCACAGTAGAAGTTATCACAGGGATTTATCATTTCCAGGGCTTAAAGTTCTCCAGCACTGTGGCAAGATTCCGGCACGTGGCCGTTTTTAGAAAACTACTGTAACGAAAAAAGATAATTAGGCAGGGGCGGTTTGTTCCTTAGCTGTTCTCACAGCGGTAGTACGTTGAAGAGCAGCCCACAGTGTTTCCTATTGCGTCATCCATCACCACATACAGTATCAGCTGCAAAACGTACAGTCTTTCCCCCTTTCCGCTCAGCATTCTCTTGATATATAGATTTAGATCAATATAGATTTTGACAGTCTTTGACAGTCTGAGTTTATAATATAGTTTGAAACTTTACTTTTCTATTTTGCATTATTAAAATGCCTACAGTTAATAACCGGAGTAATGTATTTGTTTTTTCTCTTTCTGTTTGTTATTTTTTCCCAACTCTCCCCACCCTCCCCCTGTCCAGGATACATCCTACAGTACTCAGAGGACAACAGCGAGCAGTGGGGCAGTTTTCCCATCAGCCCCAGTGAACGCTCGTATCGTCTGGAGAACCTGAAGTGTGGCACTTGGTACAAGTTCACCCTCACGGCTCAGAATGCAGTGGGGCCAGGGCGCATCAGTGAGATCATTGAGGCTAAGACCCATGGGAAAGGTGCGGAACACAACATCAATGTTGATTTTCATTTGCAGCATCAATTAAGGAAGATGTCACTCATGTTGTAGCTCAAATTTTTTCCTGATACCTCGTAAGTCATGAACTCTCTCAAGATCAATAATAGTTTAATCAATTCTATCATCAAATTGAAAGCCTGAGATGATTAAACAAAAATGTACACTTAGTTGTACCTTCGCTGAACATTTGCAGTTTTCATAACTCTATAACCTGTCTTTCAACACTCCCAAGCCTTGCAATTTAATAATTCAAAAGCAGAGTTTTTATTGATCTTCGGAACTCGGATGTTGAGTCATACGTCAACTAAAACATAATTTGAGAAAAAACACTTAATAAAGACGCTTTTACAAAATGAAAGCACAAGTTCATTTTAGTGGAACCTCTCATTCACTTGCAGTATCAAATTAAAAGCTGATCCAATGTTTGACATCACCACAAAACCCTATTAGTTTTTGGAATGAAATTGAGTCAACTTTATTGACAGCATATCATATTTTCCAAACAGTATCTTACCCTCCTTTCTATTCTCTTTCAGAACCCCAATTTGCCAAAGAACACGAACTCTTCACCAGCATAAACTCTACCAGGGTCAGGCTCAACCTGATTGGCTGGAACAACGGTGGCTGTCCAATCACTTCCTTCATACTGGAGTACCGCGCAGTGGACTCAGGGACCTGGATTACAGCCCAACGCACATCGCTGACCAAGAGCTATATCCTGTATGACTTGCAGGAGGCGACCTGGTATGAACTGCAGATGAAGGTCACTAACAGCGCCGGCTCAGCAGAAAAGAGGATCACCTTTGCTACTCTCAATGCTGACGGAAGTAAGTTTGGATTGGGTAGATTCCCACTAAGTTCTGCAGATGCCCCTGTATCAACCCAGAAAACCCTTCGTGTCGTGAAAAAAAAAAGACAAGAAGTGTGCTGTGCTATCAGTTGGTTAGGGACAATTTATCCAGAGTATGAGCTGCTCAAAGGCCCAGCCTCCCAAGGCACAGAACTTGGTTTTGGGGCTGTTGCTGGAAGGGAGGCTCTAGTCTGGGTTTTGTGTTTTAAGCCGTCCTTGACCTGGCGGACTGCATGTAAGATGAGCTGGAGGATTTTAAAGGGACATTCTTCAGACGCAGTTCAGATGGGGGACGCTATAACACTATCGAGGAGTATTCCTTTAAAGGGAAGATGTGTTAAAGGGTTTGCTGTTCTGAATGTAGTGCTCTATGGTCTATGCCTCCATAATTTACCTGGGGCTTCAGACAGCATTGGTGATGCACAAAGGAGGCATATATGCCGGACAGAAAGATAGGGAACAGTGAGAGCTTGTGATGCAGTACATTCTATTCATTCAATTTACGAGAGATGTGCGTGTGCTCATGTATGTGTGTGTTGATGTGCAGTTTGACATTATGTCCAAACCTCAGCTCAGCTGCTGAGGAACACCCCGGGAGACTTACAGTCCAGATCCATCTCTTGTCCAACCTGGTGCCTGGCCTAGTTCAGCTAAAGCACAAACCAAGCAGCAGGCATCCTAGAAAGCGACTGTCTCAGTTTATTCTATGCAGTTTATTCTAGGCATCTTGCTCTAGTTGGCCTACCTGTAAGCATCCTTGGGCAAGATGCCTAACCCCTACCTGCTCCATGTAATAGCAGTATGTAATTGTAAGTCGCTTTGGATAAAAGCGTCTGCTAAATTACCTAATTGTAATTGTAATTGTAATTATTCTGCTATACTGCTGTGGGGAATGAGGAGGTTTTATGCTTTTGCATATTCCCAGTTCCTGGATTATAATACAAAAATGTAATAAACAGCAGAAGTGATTCTCAGTGATGATGTCAGAGGAAAAACAACACAATTTCACTTTGTAGGGAGAATTCACAACTAGACTCACAATACACATTTGTCCAATGACTGTGAAATGGAGTTAGGTCAAAAATAGACCCATATCTGAAGGAACAGACTTGTATAAATGTGAACTGAAAGTGTGGACAAGTCACTATAACCAGTGTCTCTTGTATTTACTCGTGAGGAAGGTTAATAAAGCAGCCTGGATCACCACTCTGATAACATCGAGTCAAACCATTTGGTTTAGATTAAAATGTACCTCTTCACTTTGGTTCACTCAAAGGCACCATCCCCCCCCTGCTGAAGACAGGAGACCCCATCTCAGACAACATGTCAGGTAGTGGAGGTCTCAAAATGGTGGTGACCATCACCTCCATCCTGGTCGTGGCTGTTCTGGTCTTCATCATGCTTATGGTGCTGAAGAGGAGGAGGAGGGAGCAGCGGTTGAAGAGACTCAGAGGTGGGTTTTCCAGGCTGACTGTACAATTAGCATAGAGATGAATTCCAAACGTCTGGCGGGGGAATTCAGTTTACAGTGTTCATAAGCACAATTGCACTCACCCTACTGCCACATACACATGGACATAAAATAACCTGTGCCTAGGTGCTAATAATGTGGGGACTTTGTTATGCCCTGTATTTGTATACATTACTGTGACAAAAATGACATGACCTTACAAGAAAACACGTTTATATTATACATGCACTCACATTCTGTAGCCTAAACAGGAGCAGAGTGATTCGTAAAAAAAAAAAACCATGTAATTAAAATTTCGTTACACTCAAGTGCATCTGGACCAATTAAAGGGAGCCAAGCCAACATTGAGCTTATTGACTTTGCTCTTGTAATTAAGAAGCTATCAGGAGAGAAGTTCAGCGCGTGTCTCTTCAGATCAAGTGTTTCTCTGCTTATTTTTTTCCCCACCCTAATAGGGTTTCACCACCCTGTCCCCAGAGGACTGATTCAGGTTATGTCAGTGCTTATTTTGCACCTGTGTAGCTTATCAACGACTGTTACTATGCTAACCGCCTCTATGCTGACTCCACAGACGCTAAAAGCTTGGCGGAAATGCTGATGAGGTATGTATATGCCTTTTAACTAGTGAATATAAAGCACAACAAATCCTGGATGTTTATAGCACTAAATATCATAACTGTGGCTATAAATTATATTGCATACAGCAGTGGTTATCCCTGACCCCTAGGGGGCCACAAGAGGGGCCATAGCACAATTTCAAGATGTCTATTATCTTTGTTGGTAATGAGTGTATGCAAGTAATAAGTACATGCAAGAATCACTTGTTTTTGGGAGCCATGATCCAACAAACTGTCATACTGAGGACATACTGTTCTTGAAGATATTCTGGACTGTTTAATGCAATGCAAACTAACAGCTCTACGGTGTAATGAGCTTTTCTCATTGATCTCTGCAGCAAGAACACCCGTACACCAGACACGGTCAACAAGCAGCAGCAGACGTTACGAATGCACATCGATATTCCCCGAGCACAGCTCCTCATCGAGGACAGAGATACTATGGAGACAATCGGTACAAACACGTTGGATTCTAGCTCGCTTTACCCTTTCCTGCCCGTGTGGAAAATTAACTTTACCGTCATAATACAACACATAAAGCTGAATAGTCATGGAGTTAAATAAATAGGACATTTTAGTTAATGGAATTAGCTAACTTTACCAAGTTGAAGAACAAATCTGTTTTACAGTGTGTCTTCCTATGCTTTCTTTCTCTTCCTTCCTTGTGCCCAGACGACAGGTCCACCGTGTTGCTAACAGACAATGACTTTGGGGAGACGAACAAGCAGAAGTCCACCACAGTGACCCACACAGTCCACTACCAGTCTCTGTCCCAGGCCACCGGACCGCTGGTGGACGTGTCCGATGCCAGGCCTGGAACCAGTGAGTCACTCCACCGTCAGTGCTCAATATTTCTTTCTTATACTACTAATACTACTAACTCTCTTACTGTACTTTACTGTTCCTACTGTAAATGTAATACCTTACAGAATGCTATGGCTTGAGAATGTGTCTGTAGCACATAAGGGTGTTAGCAATTTCTTGTCAGCAACCGTGAATCTTGTACAGTTAACATTTTCCTGAATCTATTCTATTCAATCTATCTAATTTTATATTCCTGTCATCTCTCCAGCATTGGTCTCATTGAAAAAGAAACACTGTGTGAAACACAGATTCTAATAATAGCGTTTTCTTTGCCCATTCGTCTGAGTTACGTGCTAGGCAGTTTTTCTAGTCCTGTATTGGCCTTAACCCTGCCAGCCTCACACAGTCCTGTGGAAAATGAGATTACAAAGACACAGCAGGCCTGTACTAACCTATGGGGCGCTGCTGTTTAAGCTTCACTGAAGCAGAGCTAATGAAGAGTAGTGATCGGTTCAGCTCTCCTTGTCACACACTCACCTGATTTGCTTGCCATTTCAACCGGCAAGCGAGCACAGAACACGCACATGGGCACACACCCACACTGGCACACACACTGGCACACACACTGGCGCACACACACACATAAATATATAAACAAAAGAGATTGCATATATACATACAAACGCACACTGACACATTCACAATAACATAACACACACAGAAGACACACACACACACACACACACATGATATTGGCTCATTTAGCTTGGCCAGTGGGGCTTGAACCCAATTTGCCGACTCAGGTTTTCCTCTCTATACTGTAGGCCTGGCATCTCCATCTACCCACCTCACCTTCCCTACTGATGAGATTACTCCTCCCTGGCCTACTGCGATTACCAGACATATTCTTCTCTTCTCAGATCCAATCAGAACTCTGTCTAAAGGGCCCCATTCTGAACCAGCGGTGCATAGAACATCACTATGCCTGGGTCAGCCTGATAGGGATGCGATTTCTGCCTCTGTATGGGGACTATTAGACAATGTATAATGACATGGCTATAGTGTGGGACCCTAGGATGTTAATTTTAAATGACAATGTTGAATCGGTCTGACGCGCTAGATTTCCTTCTGTGTTCCTTAGTTTTGATGAGTAGAATTGTGAAGAATGGATTGTAAAGGATCATTTAGTCGGAGGGGCGAACATTTAATGACTGCTTAACCAGTGCGAAAGCCAAAGAGCACGTCAGAAACGAAGCAGTGATACTGTTGGCCTCTATATAAACTGAAGCAAAAGTATACGCACTCATTCATTAAGCAGCAACAATGCATTATCTATTAATCCTACACACCCACGCGGGCCTCTTCTCATGACTGTCTGGGTGTGTACAGAACCCACTTGATTGACATATCCCTTACTCGTTTTGTGATTTTAGTTGCATCAAAATACTTGGTCCTCTGCCCCCCCACTAGACCCCACTGCCAGACGCACTGCCAAAGCTGGTCCTGCCGCGGCACGCAGCCGCTACGCCAGCCAGTGGACCCTGAACCGCCCCCACCCCACCAGCTCCTCCCACACCCTGACCACTGACTGGAGACTGCCCACGCCACGCGCCACTGGCTCTGTGGACAAAGAGAGTGACAGCTACAGTGTCAGCCCCTCGCAGGACACAGGTACATGCGCCAAAGCTGTCCTCAAAGGACCCTGTAAACCACTAGGACAGTTTGGCTACGACAGTTTGGGTCATGGGGACATTATAACACAATCGAGGAGTGTATCTTTTATATAAAGAGTTTGTTTTTTTCCCCAGTAGTGTTTATGCTTGTTATGAAAGAATATCCATATGTAATCTTGGGCAGTTATGAGTCAAACATTTTCAGGACCACCTCAAAAGAGGGAAATGAGGAGACAATATTTCGGTGCAATAGGATTTTTTTAATTTCTTTTTTTTTCTTTACAAATGAAGGTCAGACGGATGTAAAAGCAGACCGTTTAAAGGGTGTGCTAGTTATATAAACATAGTTTGATTCTTATTCTACACAAACAAATAGAAAGAGCTGCCGTGCAACCGGTGTGGCATGCTACATGCTAACATTAGCCCCCATAGCACGTGCGCCACTAGACAGAATGATAACCGCCCCCTCGCCCCTGCCCCAGACCGTGCGCGGAGCAGTATGGTATCAACAGAGAGCGCGTCCTCCACCTACGAGGAGCTGGCCAGGGCGTACGAGCACGCCAAGATGGAGGAGCAGCTCCGCCACGCCAAGTTCACCATCACGGAGTGCTTCATCTCCGACACCTCGTCGGAGCAGATGACAGCCGGGACCAACGACTACACCGACAGCCTGACCTCCAGCACACCGTCCGAGTCGGGCATCTGCCGCTTCACCGCCTCCCCGCCCAAGCCTCAGGACGTCAGCCGGGTCATGAACATGGCCGCGCCCAAGGCACACAGGCCTGGTGAGGACCGCAGGACACTAAACGTGCATGCACGCGTGCACACACACACACACACAGGCCTGGTGAGGACCGCAGGACACAAAACGTGCATGCACGCGTGCACACACACACACACACACACACACACATACACACACACACACACACACAGACCTGGTGAGGACCGCAGGACACCCCACATGCATGCCTTACATGCACACACACACCAACACAGTGATCTGGGGAAGACACCAAACATGCTTTCCCACACACAGCTTCGTACACGCACATGCACACACACACACACAGACCTAGTGAGGATATGAACAACAATAGCCCAGATATGCATTCTTAGCACACACACACACACACACACACACACACACACACACACACACACACACACCTACACACACCTACACACAGTTTAAATGCTTTTTTAGAATTCACCACTTCCATTAATTTGACAGGAATTCCAGATATTCAGAGACGTACTAATCCAATATTTTGGAAGGATACATGTAACAGCATCTCCTCCACACTGCCAGGCTGTCTATCCTGGACTTATTCTCCCCACTCGCCACCTACATGAAACTTGTGTCCAAGGTAACAATATGTCTCATGTCGGGGGTACACTCTGATACAGTAGACTTACTCAATGATGTAAAGCAGGGAGGCTTGTCTCTAGCATCTAGCTTTACCTCAGATGACCCTGTGCTCAGCAGCAGCCCTGCACACCCATTGCAATGACAATGCATGCCCATGGACTGCTGACCGCCCATGATACCCAGCCAGACACACACACACACACACACACGCGCGCACACACACCTACCAGACTCCTCCATCATCTCCTGTTGTGTTGCGGTGTGCCTAGGACCACTGATAGGGTGTTGTTGTACGTGTCTGGTGAGTGCGTGTGTGTGTGTGTGTGTGTGTGTGTGTGTGTGAGGAGTGCAAGCTGCCCCAGAATCCTGAGCCCAGACCAGACAGGCGTTTAGGACATAAGAGCTGCCTCTTATGTTACAGGACTCATTATCCATTGATGGGTTATGCACGCGTCAGCTGACTGTCAGCAGTGAGCTAGGGAGAGAGGGTGCACCGGGGCTATCCGTCTAGTTAATCTGAAGCTATTGTTGCTGCATACAAAACAACAGTTAACTGTCCCAATTGAGCTAGTTGGGGGTCATTTCAGCCGTTTAGTTTGGTGCAGCGTTGCTGGTGTCTGGTGTCTATTAAAGTACAAAAGACAAATGGGTGATGCCGTCTCGATTTCCAGTCCAAGTGTGCTATGGTTTGTTATCAGTAGTATTATGTCATTGAGGCCAGTCAATAGACAAGACACACTCAAAAAAACAACACCCCATAAAGATCGCACCCCCACCCCACCTCCATCACCATCGGCTTGTAAATGCTGCCTATTTAGCGTTGTTACTGTATCAGTGCAGTGAAACCTAGACGCATTGCTGGGGCCAGTTTGACTGACAGTTAGCCACTGGCCCCAGTCTCACCCCATCTCTATATGACACCTCCCTTACCTGAACTGACATCACCTCTCTGTCTATCTAGCTATCTATCTAGCTCAGTTCACATAGTGTCTGTCTCACTTCCCCGTGGAGCAAATCTGTTTTGAGCAGTTATAAATATCCTGTCATTCCCCACTGTGTTTGTGGGCACCTTTCTCGTAAACATTTACAGCAGTACTGTAATCACAAGGCTGGAGGCAATAGCCAGTATGTGAGGGGCCTGTAAATTCACTCACTGTGTGTGTGTGTGTGTGTGTGTGTGTGTGTGTGTGTGTGTGTGTGTGTGTGTTTGTGTGTGTGTGTTTGTGTGTTAGGGGGTGTAATGTCTGTGTGTGAAAAAGAATGTTCAGACGTCACCCAAGATAGTCTGTGGTGGGCAGTGGTGTTCAAAGTGTGGGTCGTGGCATGCATTCAAAATATAAATCTAAATATTGAGAAAATCTAGAGGTGGAAAAGTCTGACTTTAGAAAGTAAAAGTCCTGCCAGGTTTTCCTTCTGCTTGTTTACTTAACAACAAGTAAACAAGCTGAAGGAAAACCTGGCAGGACTTTCTGAAGTTGGACTTTTCCTCCTCTGAGAAAATCTAATTTTGTTTTATTAAACACTGGACTAAGATAACCCAAAATACAACACACACACACACACACACACACACACACACACACACCATAGAGATTAATGGCAGGGCAAAGAATCGCTGTTGTATTATGGATAAACACACTGTCGTCTTAAACACGACCTGCAAGCTACAGGTCTAGAGATGGATTTTACAAGTTCCTAGGTAATAAGCTCCCACAGAAACACTTGAAATCCATATTTAATTCAATGAACACTCCTAGCCATTCATCATAGTCGCTGGCTCCGATCAGGTTTATTATAAGCCACCATAAAATATGCATGCCCCCGGTAACCCCACATATTCATTCTCCAAGGTCACATGTTACATTTGGAAACGTCCACCCATTAGAGCCTGCTGATCTCAGTACATGTGAAAGATTAATACGAAGAGGAATAGTCCTGCAGTAAGGGAACAATGCATAACCCTCCCCCTTTCCCACTCTCTATTCCGACCGTATTTTGTCTTTCCCTCTCTCCCTACTATCATTTGCAAGCACCTGATGTACAGTACTTACCTAAAATGAGCACTCTCGTACCAGGACGAAGATTTACTCTAAACGGTATTGGTTTATCTCACAAGTCCAAATCCTCAGCCTCCAAATAAGTCTCCAGCTGATTCTCTCTAGCTAGGTCTGAGCATTGGCAACGCAAGCCTTGATGGGATACCCCCACGAGGAATGGAGATGACTATGAAATACAGGGACGTTGGGAAAACACATAATCTATCCTTAAGCCACACCACAGGTGAGGGGAGGAAAAATCCTTTGCAGCAGAAGATCCGTAGGGAATCTCTCTTCTAACTCAATATTATAGTGATGGTTAGATTATACTATTTAAAGTCCTCGCCTATTCTGTCCTATAATCAAACTGCACATTTTGTGATTGCAACTCAGTTGTGGATATTTCTCAAGTTGTAGGTTGGTGGTGCATCAAGTAATACTAATATGCCAGAAAACTCTGTTGTGACCTGGTGTACAGTACAAAACTAAGTTTGTATTCTTTTCAGGTCTCCATGGGCTGTATCCACACAGAAGCAATAATAATGGAGACAAACTCTAGGTGTTGAATCAAATTCAGATTAGCCGTAGGGTTCCCAGAGATCTCGACCATTTTACTGTCTTCCGGTAATCCGGGGATTATGCTATATGCTCAATCATGTAAGGATCACATCCTGTTCCTGTTTCTGTAGCGTACAGTAGGTGGTGTACAGCCCCTGACAGAGAGGTGCTATAGCCGTGTCCGAATGCTGCAGTATGTGATATTATAGTTTGTGATAATATGCAAACAATATCCATAAACAAGCATCCATACTAGAGAATTTTGGTCTACGAACCGGTGCTTCCTCTGGAATTGTTTGTGTTCTATTATTATTTATATGTTCTAATAGCATTTAGTATGCGGTATATACTGTAATTAAGTATGTACCGTAGTGCATTCTAAGGAAGGAGCTTACACACAATCCATCTGTGTCATATAGGGGTTCCATTTATTAGGTGTTTGCATCATTGGGTCAGGAATTGAACTCACGACTCTCCGGTCTCAAGACAGGCCCCTCAGACCAGGTGGCAAACAAAGGGGTTCTACTGTATGGTTTTTTACATGTGTCAATCACTACCGGGCACGTTGCATCAAGTCCCAGTGGTTTACTGAGCTCTCTTCTGTTGCTCCTCAGGAGGAGAGCTGGTGCATCTGCCTCCGTACCTCCGCATGGACTTCCTGTTGAACCGCGGCGTGGCGCGAGGCGGGGGAGTCAGCAGCGGGAGCAGCAGTGGCGCAGCAGGTGGCGCAGCAGCAGCAGCAGGAGGAGGAGGAGGAGGAGGAGGAGGTGGCAGCGGAGGCGCCACAGGGGAAAGCACAGGAGGAGCTATGGGTCAGACCTGCCTGGAGCCCCAGAGGAGCCGAACCCTGAAGAGGCCCCCACCCATGGAGCCCACCCCCATGGAGGTGCCCTCTCCCAGAGAGGTGCAGCAGTGGCAACCGGGAACTGCCGCCACCCTCCCCCACAGGGAGCCCCGGGAGAGGGGCGAGGCAAGGGGGGAGGTCCGGGGAGAGGCCCCCCCCTCGGGGGACCTGGCTCAAGCACAGGCTGCCAAGCTCAGCACCTCCCAGGAGTCTCTGCTGGACTCCAGAGGACACCTGAAACAGAGCAACAACCCCTATGCCAAGTCCTACACCCTGGTATAACACTGGGACACACGCTAGGCCACTGCTGGGACTGCCCTGCAGACACACTGCAGGCGGAAGGAGACCTGACGGACGAGAGGCTGGATAGATGGATAGATGGACGGATGGACAGTTTTCCACAACAGCAGATGTTGTATATAGACCCGTTTCCAACACGCATCTGAATGTGGATCTTCTTCTTTCAGTCTGTCTGTCTTTCGTTCACTCTTATTCTTAGTTTCCTCTCTTGCTCTTCTTCTTCTCTGTTGCTGTCACCCCCTTTTAAACCCCTCCCCCTCCCTCCCCCTCCCTTCCCCACCCGCTCCCCTTCTGATGAATTTTCTCTCACAGTTTTTATTTTGTACTTGAGTATTCTTTTATTCTAAAGTAAAAACATATGAAGATTGCCAAAATGATTTATTTAAAATTTGAGAAAGAGAAAAAATACTATTGAATTTATATCAATAATAATTATAATCATTATTATTATTATTATATAAAAGAAAATATAAAAAAAGATCTAAAAAAACAGAATGGGAAGTAAGGAGATTTATTGAGCTCTCCGCAGAAGGACATTGCTTTCGTAATTTATTTTAATTTTAATGTCGGTGTGATGAAATGTGTGACTAGACGACAGAGGGGTTTTCAGTATTGACAAGCGCCAGCGGAAAAGAAGAATGGTGAATCTGGACACGACCGCCAATGCTGACCAACTTTAATGTTTTTCAACCTTTCTGACTGCATGGCGACTGATCAAATGACAATTAATAGGAATGGCTGGAAATCCAAAAAAAAAAAAAAAGTTTTTTGTCACACTATGAAATTATACAATGTGAATATATATAAAGAGATCGCTTTTATTTGTGGATATTACAGGGAAGATGATTTGGTTAATAAAGTCCTTAGTCATGTTTGCACACTTCTGACTTATGATTTATGCGAATTAAGTCCTTCATTCGTCTCTTGTTCGTCCTTATTGTCATTTTATCTTCCCTTATGAACTTATTTAAATTTCACAATGACCTTTCCAGATACTTATTACTGAGCAGTTTTTTTAAGTACAGTACATGCTTGGAATATGAATATAGATTCTTTGATGAACCACTCTTCAAAGGGAACCACTTATTTAAAGGGACCGTAACGACAGACAGGTGTTTGCGATAACAGACTAAATGTCATATTAGATCTCTTCCTCTTAGGTCCTATGATGTACTTGCTGTAGCACTTGTTGATGTCAGTGACCACAGATAAACATATAAACTAAGAGTCCAAATGTTCTGTAGCCTACTGCACTAATTGCTCTGTGACAATCCAATATATGTATTACCTGACAACTGACTAAGCTTCGAAACGTCTAACTCATCAACTCAATCTTGAGAGGGACTTCCAAACTATCGTCTCACTCTGTATGTTGTTCTTTCCCTTTATCAACAGATGGCGCTGTGTAGTCATTGAACGTAGTACATCCACTAAGCAGAAATGAGCGCCTTGACCTTTTTGAGGTAGAATTGGGTGGTTCAGCGGCACAACAATTTGTGGTACCATAGCAGGTGACTTCAAGGGCATCACAGCAGTTCTGCCCCATTCTTTTACCACCATTTTGAGTTACACGCCACCCAAAAGACGCTGAATTATTCATGACAGTGCTGACGCTGGGACCAAGATCATGTTCGCATTGTCACACTGCTCCCCACAACACAGCTTGGGGATCCAACACACACAACCCTCAAAATAAACACACACACACAACACATCATGCATACGGTATGCAGTACGCTCAGTGTAAAACCATATTTTTTATTTTATTTTTTTATTTGTCTATTTTTGCATAATTTCTGCTGATGCCGCATGAGTGGAATGATGTGAAAGAGAATATGACGTGAAAGAGAATATGACGTAAAAAAAATATTCACAAGCTAGACTTCACTCATTGATTTGTCCCCTCAGTTGACCTTGTGGTTGAAACCAGTTTCACGCATGCTCCTTCCACACCTGAGCGCTGAGTGAGGCTAGCATTTTTCTCTACTCCCCCTGCTGAGCTCCTAGATTTACACTGTCGTGGGCAGCCACACACTAATTGGCCAGTTAAAATGCTGGGTACACCAGAAATGAAACTGACTTCATGACATAACATAGGTTTTTCTTCAGTGCCCCTCGGTGGTTAATCATCATATAATGAAGAAAGAGTTCCACCTGGACAATGGGTATTCTACTTGGCTGTGCAGGGATGATTGTGATACATTGAGGGATTTGAGTCTCTCCATGCTGCTCTGTCTCTCTCTCTCTCTCTCTCTCTCTCTCTCTCTCTCTCTCTCTCTCTCTCTCTCTCTCCCACTGGCTGCTGGTCCTTATTGCACGTCCCACCGTAGCGAGCCGACAGAGAGAGTAATGGCGAGAGAATCAAGAATAGCGAGAGAGAGACAGCGCATAGAGGGTGGAGTAGGTTCCAAATCTAATAAGATATTAGAGAAAAATGGGAAGGTATAGTGTATCTCCCAGCAAGTTGATAATGTATTATTTCCACCATTTTCCACCTCTAAAGTAATCTTATCTTAAATCTTAATCTCTTTTTAAGACTGTGTGTGTACATTGTGAGTGTATGTGTCTCTGTCTGTATGAGGGGTGGGGGGTCCGAAAAGAATATAGTCTACTATATAATATAGAATATAGTAGAAAGAATATAGTCATAGGTGTGTAAAATCTAGTATCATTGTGTGATTTGAATAAAAATACTATTTCAGGAAGAATTTTACTGCGTATTTCATAGCCATATGCAGAATAGCTGGGCAGAATAGCTTATCTCCAAATGCATAATAGATAGGAAAAATGCGATTTTTTTGTTTTGTTTGTTACTACAGTTGTCATGAATACTGTTGGTTGAAAGGAGCCACAGTGACATTTTATTTGGATGTGAATCCAGTTTGTCTCAACCCTACCCCTTGTGGCTAGTATTACATTCTATTACAGACAATGACTTTAAGGTTAAAGCTAGCTTTCAGTCTCTGGTGTGCAGGGATCCAGTGACGTAGGGTGTTAGCAAGGATGCTTGGTGAGGTCTCCACCAGCGGCCTCCCACTGGGTTTCTTAATGAGCTACCACAAGTGTTGGCAGGAGACAGGGGGGCAATTTGGAGCTCATGAAACGGAAGGACTTTCCCCTGAGTTCACCCGACACCCCCACTAATCAGTAGAGTCTCGTCTTCCTCTGGCCTCACACGAACAACCTTCCTCCTCTGCCTCCACTGTCTTCTCTCTGTTTACTTCTCCCGTCCTCTCTTTCTCTCTCCACTCTCTCTTTCTCTACTCGTTTCTATCTACAGTATCGTTCCCCTTAAACTCTATTGATCGAGGAGCTCCTTTCGCCCTTGTCCTCTTTAAAGGGCTTGACAGAGCAGTGTATTTCTGACAAGAAATTGTTTCCCATGAGCTTAACCTGTCAAAGCAGAAAGGACACGAAGAAAGGATGGGATGGCGGAGGGCTGAATTTATCACCCTTTCGCACACATACACAACGCCGGGCTTTACATTCTCAGAGCTTCACTCACTGGTGATGTGCTAACAGAGCAAATGGAGTATAGATGGTGCCTTTGTGTATGACCATTGAATAAGGAGTATAGATGGTGCCTTTGTGTATGACCATTGAATAAGGATACCAACAAAGATGTGGCGCCTATAGTCTTAGAAGTGCAATCTACAAATTTGTTTTAATGCAACCAAAGTAAAACATTTTTTACACACTTTGAAATATTAACAATAATCATGAATGGTATAATACATTATTATTTAATTTGAATAGTTGAGAATATTATGTTGCTAATTCGTTTTAGCGGTGAATGTAACCTGAGCAAGCCAGATTCGACAATGATTTCTGTGGGATAGGAAAGACAATTATTCCTGTTTAAATGCTATCAAATGGGGTGACCAGGAGCCGTGTTATGACTGTAAATTGAACATGTAATTGGTTATATACAGCATAATACGAAATAGTTAAAAGATCAGCCCAATTACATACGCTTATCACAGAGAGACAGCATAGACAATCTACAATTAGGTTTGAGCTGCAAGACATCCTTGTGGTTCAGTGTATTTCATTTTGTAGAGCCAGTTAGAGATTCATGGCATTGTACTGTATGGGGATTTTATAATCAGCCATATTTCATATATAATGCTTACGAAATTAATACAATTCAAAATCTCTCCCTAGAAGATCTAAAAGTCTGTCGTTTCAGACTGTATGTTGCATGATATTTCATCATATCATCATTCGACAACCACAGAGAGAAGAACATGTTGTTTGCTCAGCTGTTTGTTTGTGCCTGGCGGTGCCTGATTATGTACCCGTCTCCTTCCTTGGCTGCTAGAATTCACACTCTTGTAATAAATAAAGTCAGTTTCACTTCATTGCAGGACTTAATCCAGATCTTAGCCTGTTTTAACCTACAGAGTTTGCCTGCTGGGTGAGGCTTGTCTGTTGGGGCGATGAGCTCCAGAAAGTGTTGTATTATGGGCCAAAGCCAGGGCTTGAACCCAGGTCATTTCATCTGCAAGTCCCAGTCACAACCAGACCATGACTAGACTACCTCGCCTATCCTGTTTAAAGTCATGAGTTTGTTTACATTGTTTATATATGTTACAGTGTTTATATACATTCGATGTGAGGTGCTGTCCTGGACAAGGATGTGTGCACGTCATTCATCATCCCATTTCAGGTCATTGTTGTCAAACGTTTTGTAAGACCAAGCCATCGCCAGACCCTGAAGGCTATACACTTGCAAGGCACTCCAATGAGATACAAACAGCTCTAGGGACTAATTTGCAGGACACTATGCAAACGATGAACAGCGAGAAAAATGTCTGCAGCATTTTAAAGTGAAACCTCGGTCCTGAGATGACTATGGATGGTTTAGTGTTTTAAAACATTATACACTATATTTCTAATATATATATATATATATCGAGAGAGAGAAAGAGAGGCACACACAAATATACATTAATTTAGTCTATCAGCATAGCATATCAGCACTCTATTTCCCCTTTGTCTCTTGGGATATGCGCTTTTATAGGATAACATTTATCCGTGGCAAAACTAATTGTGCTCGCATCACTGAGAGTGACTTGAGAGAGAAAATGTGCAGCTGAGGGAGAAGTGTAGGTACCGTGGACGTCAACGTTTTTGGAAAGCTATTAATCTAACTGCAGTTTAAAATGCAGACCTAGCATGATTTGATATGTAAAAAATGGATTTCAACAGTGATTCTCTTCACACTGCTCTGACGCTCATTGTTGAGTAAATCGAATGTTAAGGAAAGCACTGCAGAATACTAATAGGCCTATACGTTTATGATTCCAACAAAGTCTCTCTCTTGCCTCTGCTGTTCGCAGTTCCAGAACCACATTCCTTACAGATAATAATGTGAGCATTTTTCGCTTTTACTTTAACAGTAAGTAAAACATGTTCAAATGCATGTGTGGAACATGTCAGTTCATATAACAACACAAATTATTAAATATCAAATGTCATGCAGTGTGAAATTGATATTTGTTGCAGTCTGGGCAGAACCAAAGGAAATGGTAATACATACAAATTGAACATGCCTTTTCATTTAAAAGGGTGGGTGCATATAAGGTGTATATATATATATATATATATATATATATATATATATATACAGGTATATATGCAGGTATATATATATACAGGTATATATGCAGGTATATATACAGGTATATATACAGGTATATATACAATATCTATTAGATGTCTGCTTCTACTCTTGGTCGAGGTTTTTATTGTGTCCAGGTTTACTGGAAGTCCCGTTTTCATGGAGGTTTCTTCTGCTCTTCACATACGCTCGGTGGCCACTTTATTAGGTACACATTTCGCCTAATTCTGTAAGGTGGCCACTAGAGGAGAAGCACCTGGTGTGGTCTTCTGCTGTTGTAGCCACTCCACTTCAGGGTTCAACAGTGCTGCATAACTCTTTTGAACATTTATTTGAGTTACTGTCACCTTCCTGTCAGTGTGAGTCAGTCTGCGCATTCACCTCTGACCTCTCTCTTTAACAAGGCGATGTTGCCCACAGAACTTACATTCTTTGTAAACTCTGTTGTGCCTAAAAATCCCAGGAGATCAACAGTTCCTGAGATACTTAAAACATTACCGCAACGAGCAGGGAGGTGTGAGCTTTCCTCCCACCTCAAAAACCCACAGCTGAGGCTACCTGGATACTCTTTAGCCTGTAGGTGTCAATGTGTGACTGATAAATTACATACTGTGTTGAATATTTACTTTTTTGTTCCATGAAACCCATTCTTGTTAAGATGGCACAAACATGCCCATACAGCTTTACTGCATCACCACATTAGTAGTAAACTGTAACAATAATATCACGGGCTATCCTTGTGGTGTTTGTTACTGTAACCCGTAAATGGGTGCTGTCATGTGACTTGTAAAATGTGAAGGACCCCAGATGTCCCAAACAAAATGCATCCCAGGGCAGAGAAGGGAAGGGAAGGGAAGGGAAGGGAAGGGAAGGGAAGGGAAGGGAAGGGAAGGGAAGAGAAGAGAAGAGAAGAGAAGAGAAGAGAAGAGAAGAGAAGAGAAGAGAAGAGAAGAGAAGAGAAGAGAAGAGAAGAGGGAAGAAGAAAAGAGGAGAGGAGAAGAGAAGAGAAGAGGGAAGAAGAAAAGAGAAGAGAAGAGAAGAGAAGAGAAAAGATGAGAAGACAGGAGAAGAGAAGAGAGGATGAGAGAGGGGAAAAGGAAGAGTTTAACAGAGGAGCCCACCACACAAAGATAAAGCAGTACTGTACGGTATGTATTTTTTTCTAGTAGACCATGCATACATTCAGTCACACAAGCACGAGGACACACATACACACACAGAGAGGAACGTCTCAGGGGATTTTTCCTGTCCTGCATGGTGTGTGGTTCACTGGCTGGGTCCTGATTGGTAGCCATGTGAAAAAATACCACTAGAGTCGAATGTTCTTTGTTGCCTTCATGTGACAGTGATGTTAATAAGTGGACCTCTAAAGTCACAGCTCGGCTGGCTAGGATTCAGACCTGGTTTATTATGTTGTTTTTATGTTAAAGTTCTCGTAGTTAGACACATTTTGCAAATCTCATTCCCTCTTTTTGCAAGACAAATTCTCACTCACTAAAACACATTTTACACTGTGCTGCAAAATGGTACACTATAACACAGTTGTCATTGTTTACACATAACTACTGAAAAATTGTTCACACTTAATTATAAGATCAAACCAACTGTACAGAATATAAGCCACTTCAGAGTGCACAGGTGGCACAGGTGAGTTGAACGTCTATGTTGTGGTTTTGAACGTCTATGTCGTGGTGTCCGGGATGGTTCAACATCAACCAGCAATTCATAAATGTTTGCCTTCCACCATACGGCCCTTTCTGCAATAGAGGAGTTTTTCTCTGTGTGGCGGTGGAAGGTCTATGACCAAAACCCATGTACCAGAGAAAATCTCTTACAGGCAAAGGAATTGGCCTATGGTGACATAGGTGTCGAGTGTTGTCAATGCTGGATCCGGCACACCAGAGGGTTTTTTCCCCTGACAACATTGCCTGTGATGTAGACGAAGTCCTCTGGCCGGACCCAGCACAAAGACATGATGTTGAGGCAGAATGAATCTGTCATGGACTTTGATTTTGCAGTGGCATAACATTTTTAAGTGTACTGTAAGGTGCTTTGTTTTGAGAGTTTTCTTTGTTCTTTGGGCTTTTGCAGTGGACTACTATATTTTTATGCAAGTGCTGAATATACAGACATTCAATACTGTATTACTTGCAGTAGGTACAGGTATAGTATACAATATATTCACTGTACTAATGGTAAGTTGCTGTTGCAGTTTTCCTCAATTGTTTAAACGCTTTTCCTGAAATTATAGCTCAATTACTCAAAACTCTACACAAAAAGATCAACAATTAACTTTTTACAAAAACTAAACAAATCTGGCAAAATGCATTCATGCATTCAAAACCATGTTCTCTCTTCTAAAAACTTATTTATCATTGATTTCACACTGGTGGGATAAAAACACAACAATCATGTAAAATTGCTGTATATATATATTTTGGCCTCATGAGGTCATGTTACATATTAGAGCAGTGGTTCTTAACCTTGTGGGATGTACTGAACCCCACCAGTTTCATATGCGCATTCACCGAACCCACCGAAGGGGGGCGTGTCATCATGAATCATATGAGTCGGGTGTGTCTTATCCTCCGCCGAACCCGTAAGACTGACTCACCAAACCCCTGGGGTTCGATCGAACCCAGGTTAAGAACCACTGTATTAGAGTGTGTGTGTGTGTGTGTGTGTGTGTGTGTGTGTGTGTGTGTGTTTAATTGTAGGCTGCAATTAAACAGTACATATAAACCTAATTCTAATTCAGTGCAGTACAGCAAAGTGATTGGATTGTTGTCACTTTGAGTGTTGTTATTGTGTATGATACAATGTACATTTACTGTATTGTCCTGCCAATAATGTCCAGTCGGGCTGCACCCGCCACCCATCTTCGGTCAAGGTCAACCCATGGTTGATTATGTGACTAACCAAAGTTGCACGTATTTCATATGAAATATTAGCTTGTCTCCCTCTTCCTTGTCCACCTCGTCCAGGTACACTTCTCTGTGCATGTTTCTCCATTGTTTACCCACACAGTAGAGGTCGCCTGAGGTCTCTTTTATGCTCTGACAGATCATTGAAAAGTTTAGCCAATTGAGTTTGAGCAGGTGTGGTGAGCCGCTTGAGTGAGGTCAATTGGTAATTAGAGTTTGGCATTTGAAGGGCAGTGTTTTCCATGTGAACAAACAAGGCTTTATTATGAAAATTGTGCTAAATTATGTGAATTAGAATTGCTATTTCAGTGAAAACCAAGGAATTGTGCTGACACAAGCTTCAAGTTTTCACCGTTGTGTACATCGTTCCAGTTTTAGTGTGTAAACTTTCAAGAAAAACTATATTATACTTTTTTTTGAAAATGCAAACTCTATACAACAACAACAAAAATCTGGTGGTTGCTCTGCTATAACAATAAGCTCTACCGGAATTTGGTATGTAGTGGTAACACATATTTAGCCTATTTGTATATTTTTTTAGGTTTATTTGACGTAATCAAAATGTTGTTGTCTTCCACTAATAAAACCATACATCATAAAGGGGTAGGGTGTATTTATTGTCAAGGGTATGGTGTAGAGTTAAGGAGACTTACAAGTCTGTATTCAGATATTAATCAGTGGAGCTAATTGTTGCTGTTGGAAGTACACTTCCTAATTCAATACTATAGCATAGAGGTCACACAGTAGCTGACTATAGCATAGAGGTCACACAGTAGCTGAGGGAAGATGCTTTATGACACTCGTTGAAGCTATTCATTGATATATAATTTGTCTCATGTGTGCATATTGACATATAGTACATACACATGTTCCACACAGAGTCTTTATTTATCCAATACACATTGTTACACAGTCATAGATCATAGCTTGATGGTACCATGCGGATAAGAAAAAAAGCCTCTAGGTGAAATATTCTATTCTGAATGGATAGCCTAGGCTGGATTTCACAAAAGGGACCCCAACTCTAAAGCCACCTTTATTCCATCTACTCACAAAATTCATGGTGCCCTGGTGCCTTTGGGAAACCTAGTCCACAGTGGATGACCGCATATACAGCTATGAGGCTGGGAAAAAATACAAAAACATAAACTAACAGAAAACACCTGCTAGACTTTGTGATATATGGAATTATGGCAAGACAGAAAACCGGCTTTCATCACAAATTTTCTTCTTCTCATTTATTGATACAGCAAATAAAATAGTAATAATAACAACTAATGATAGGATACTCTATGGAATTCACAGACATGTCATGTGATTGACAGGCTTAGCGCCTTGCATTCCCTGCCCTCACCCACCCAGCCTGTCACATCAATCCCTGGAGTTCAAACAGGTATGAATTTGTTTACATGCAAAATGACACTCCTCAACAAACGAGCGACCCCCCCCGCCGTCCCCGCCGTCCCTGTCTCCGCAGGCAACGGCAAAACCCCGCGGCAGCCACTAGGACTTCACATCAGTCTTCTTCTTCTGAAACTTCCTAAACTGGGACTGGATGGCGACGGCCGCCTTCTCGGTCTCCGGGGCATCCATGTCGATGTCAAAGTCTTCCGGGATGTCCTTCTTGGAGGCTTCTGCACCAAACAGGAAGTCAAGGTTGTGACTCAGGCAAACACAACAGTTCATGCATAAATGTTCATGTTTCTTTTGAGCCCTCTGTGCACTCTGAGAGTTTCGAACCGAAATGTCAATGTTTTTGTAACGTTGATTTTTCCGTAATGCTTATGACATTCATTACATTTTAAGGGTTTAAAATTAAAATTTTAAATCCCTAGTTGCCGAAGGCCTTTAGTGTTATGACCAGTGTAACATAAACATAAAGTAAGACATTGTGTTTATCACAGCCTACTGGGGACAAGCTTGATAAATACATAGTGCAAATAGGCTTGAGAGATAAGGGTGAGAAATTTGCGACAACAGCTTCCTGTATGGAACATCTTTTGTTAGGAATTAAAAACCTCCAAATTATAGGAAAGAAATAGGAAAACTGCATGAACTATAATACTCTCAAATAACAATCGCACTAATCTCAGGAGTTTACATGTCCTAATTTCAGAAAATCCCATCTAAATAGTAACTAGTAAATAGTAAAAAAAAAAAAAAAAAAGGGTAATCTGGAACAAAATGTAATAATGCCACACAAAATCCAGTTTTTGTGAGTTTGGCAGTGTAATGCAACCGGCGAGATTATTATCTCCTCTGGTGTTCCTCATCGACCTCGTCCTTTAACACTCGGTGCACTGCTGGGAGCAGCACTGGGAGCACAAACACTTGTTTTTCCAGGGCGAAGGGCAAAGCATAAAGGTAAAAGCATAAATTGATTCCTATATAATTCTAGAACATTTTGCTTGAATTTGATCAAGACACATCGAGACACAAGACAGATACACTGAGAGAGAGAAAAAGGAGACAGAATGAGAAAGAGACAAAGAGAGAGAGAGAGAGAGCACAGAAGAGGATTATCCCCCAATAAAGGAGACAAATAAAGTTTTCCTTGAGGCTAATCTCAGCAATTTTTACTTTGCACCACAGGAAATAATACTAAATTGGCAAAGCTAAACCATTTTGCAATGCAAAATGACACTATCACATTATTTAATGAAACAACTCAGTTTGAGGACAAGAAACCTAATTTTAAAAAACTGGGGTTCGATAGATTTCCTCTCCTCAGACCTGACTTCATTTACAGTTCTGCTCTGGGAGAAAGGTTTCATATAGGCTATTATGAAACCCTCTCTGGCTAGTTGTACTAAAGTCCGGAATGATGTAAAACACATCGGGCTGAATTATTTGAGAATTATTGGTATTAAATATACATTTGACATCCAGCATATAATCCTAACTATTTGCATCAGGACGGGAGGCACCTTGCACCAAAGTACTGATTCAGAAGGTGTGTGTCACAGTATGTGTGTGTGAGTGAATGCGCGCAAGCGGGCCGTGTGCTTGCCTGCAGTAGTTTGTGCACCCATGGGTGTGTGAAGGTCATGTAAATATCAATGGCCCCCAGTGGTCTTAACTACCTCAGACAGGAAATCGTGAGAGAACCCGGAATGAATAAAGGTAAATATACATGAACCGGATCTTCATTGATTGCTGCTTTGCTTTCTTTTATTTGCCATCTTGTAATGTAAGCTACTTAGATGTGATGACATCTTTATAACAAAATGTATTTTATCTTCTTTGAGACAAATATGCAACTCAGCCACTGACAATATCTGGGAGAATGGAATGAAATCATTACAGATACGTATAATTGGGTACAGTGAAGCTAATTGAAAAGTATAAAGAAAATAGGCCATCCTTTGTCGCAAGCTATTAATAACACTATGATGACTCTGAGCTCTGATGTGAGCCTGTTTGAAATGTGTGCCCGTGTCTTGGAAATCCAGGAATGTACGGATAGACAATATATAGTTTCCACTTGAACATCTTATTCAAGTTTGTTTTTTTGTGGTGAAGCAACATATATAATACAGCACATTACCGCATTCACCACGTTGCCTCAACGCTTAATAAAGCCACATTGTGTAATATTTCGAGGATGCGTTTGACTGTTGGTAAGCAAGAAAGCTGTAGTGAGCTAGAGATGCCCCAGCTGTAGCAGTGTAGGAACATTCTGTGCTATGGTAAGTTTCGTAGTCAGTGAACATATGGGCCATATGGACCTGGCACATGACAGCTGGGATGCAATTTTGACAAATTAAAAGACTAGGAGATTTTAGTGGCCATGATGCAAAGGCCATTTGAGGAATTCAAGACATGGATTAAACAAAGTCATAGTCATTGTCAATGTTTGTCACAAGCTCATTTCCCACATATGCCCCCCCTAACGAATAACCTTGAACCTGACAGTGTCTCTACTCCCTTATGTGACATATAATTACACATTCCTTGTGTGTTTGTACAGTATGTGTCTATGTCAGCAAAGACAGGTTCAAGGACAACACAGGTGTATTCAGCCCACAAAGAACTCTCAGAAGAACCTGTTGTGATGCCATGATGATTCACTGAGAATTCTCCAGAAATGTTAATGTACAGTACATTATTGTCTCTCTCAAGTTATGAAGGGGCATGATAAAACATAATGAAAAACACTTTACATGATTTAGCCATATGGTGAACATCCTCCTTCCATCAAAAGGGTGCCTCTGGAATGCATTTACTGTACCTAGACATGAATAGCTGTTCTGATGAAAGTGAAATTCTCTGTGCATGACCTTGAGCCTGTAAAAGGTTGTCTCTAAAGACTGTACCACTGGGCTGAGTGGGAGTAAGTCAATAGCTGTGGTACTCCCTTCTCGCCCACGCTGAGAGCTTTCTTTATCTCTCTCTCTCTCTCTCTCTCTCTCTTTCTCTCTCTCTCTCTCTCTCTCTCTCTCTCTCTCTCTCTCTCTGTCCACGGCTCCCTCTCTCATTCGCTTTTACTGGCTCACTATGCTGAGCGAAGGTTTTTTGCGGGAAAGCATTCATTTTCCCAAGCATCAAATTAATTTCAGTAAACTAAGCATTTCAAACTCTGTTTTTCAGTGTGTGTGTGTGTGTGTGTGTGCGCGCGCGTGCGCGTGAGTGTGGTGTGATTTGTGATTTTTTGTTGAATTAAGCAAATAAAGAAAGCTGTTGATTGGACTCAAGCTGTGAAAAACTGGACAATTGCAAGTTCTATCTCTGATAAATGTATTAATGAGGCTACGCTACAATTACTGATGACGTGATACAGCACCACACCACACCACAGCCAAGAAACCTGGGT
>JAOEHI010000005.1:4346125-4367194 GCA_025447815.1 Percopsis transmontana
ATTACATGGAGCAGATAGGGGTTAGGCATCTTGCTCAAGGATGCTTACAGGTAGGCCAACTCTTGGGCTTGAACCCATAATCTTCCAAGCTGGGAGTCAAACACGTAGACCACTAGACTATCCTGACATTATCACAACATCACAACATGAAAACCATACACATGAATATATAAAACGATCATGTTAATTTCATTATTCAGTGCGACATTTCACCACAAGCCATACACATATTCTATGCCACAAGCCGATTAGCCGTTGACATCCATAAAGTGTTGCATTACTGCCATCTGCTGGTCTGTCCCTTGCCCTTGCCCATCTATTTCGGCATTGCCATGGCATGTGTGAAAAGCAGAAATTTTCCGGGATGTAGCTGCATATGTGAATAGTGAAAATCACTAGCGGTGCCCGGAAGGTTATTCCGGTAATTTACCAGGAACTATGTGTGAAAGGGGCTTTAGTTTGGCTTAGTAGTAAAACAATCACGCCCGAGTGACTGAATCAAAGCATCCATATTAGGATAGCTGGGACGAAGTTAGTATTAGTAAAAACACACATCACATTAGTTGGGACACAGTGTTTCTTGTTACCTCGGCCTCTTCCTGTAAAAGACAAGAAGAACAACATCACTGAAAGCTATACATTTCTAAAATATAAGCTTTAGTTCATCCAAAATTCATCACTGAAACTCACCTCTTCATCTTCCTCCTCTCTCTGGGCCCTCTGTCAAAATGGATAATAGTAGATATTAACACCCCATATTGATATTGTGGGCTAAGCCAGATGCACTGTGCATATACTGTTCATAAAAACCCTCTCCTTACATATACCGTACATGGTTAGATTATACCATATATATATATATATATACCATATATACATATATCCATGGTTGTTGAGACATGTCTCAACAACCATGCACATGGTGAGGTGTTTGTGGGACCTAATCTACACACCTTGACAAGGATGTCTACTGGCGAACAGTGAAAAGTGGAGTCCATCAACAAATACATAAAAAAGAATACAATCAGAGGCTGCTAACGGAGGTCAGTTTAAACAACAACATAGGAGAAAATGAAGGGTTAAACATCTGCCCCGGTGCTGAAGGGATAAATAGGAAGGGTGAACAGGAATGCTGCAGAGACAGTTAGTAGTAGTAGAGATTTGGGAGTTTGGGGGGGGGGGGCTGCAGAACGAGCAAAACAACAGGAACTGGAAGAGGAAGGTAGACCCAGGTATAGGAGAAAGAGAGGACGTTAATGGGAAAGAGGAGACTGCTGAAAGAAAAGGCCACAGTGACAGGAACGGACAGAGGTGAAGGGAACGGACATCTAAAACAGTCGATTTAATTTTCTCGCCAGTAGCTAACGCAAAGGAGGTTATTACAGTGTCCTCTGTGACCTCCTTTGTGTCTTCAATCGCCTCCTCCTCAGCTGGGGCCTCCTCTCCTACCGCTTCTCCCTCCGTAGAATTGTCCTCGGTAATCTCCCCTTCTGCTACCTCCTCTTTGTGTGCATGTCCATTACGCTGCCTCACTGGAACCTCCTGACTCTGAGGTAAAATAACAACTGTTCATCAAGGTAAATAAAGACAATGGGGATTTGTTATTGTCTTGGGCTTCCCTCCCAACTCCATATGATCACCAGGCACCTCACCTGCAGCTGATGACACACATTCAAACGCTAAACTGTTATGACTCTGAAGGTCCTGGATGTGAGACTGGAAGAGGAAATGCAATGTTTGGAGGTGAAAATTCAATGTCAATGGTGTGAGTAGCTGCGGTCCAAGTATGGAATGATAGAGTTACATAAAAAGGAGTGAAAAATCAATCCTAGTCAAATTTGCCTTTCCAACAGTAGGCCTACCAACAAACAACCCTACTTCTTGAATTCTACTGTAGCTGGATATCAACAATAGACTGAAGAATAATAGAAAAGCAAACTTATAATTATATTATAAACATGAAATGAAAACTAACTGAATAGAATTTCAAGATATTGTTTGGTCAAACTAAGGGTTCAATGCAAACTAACATGCTGTAAACTAACACATGGAATGTGATGCTTCACAATACTGTGAGTTCAGTTGATGAAGAAAGAATCATGATGGAATCTGAACTTAATCAAATAAGCACACACACACATGCAAAACAAAGATTAGCCAAAAATGAAACAGACATAGTTGCATAAAGGAAATTACAAATCTTTTAGAATCAAGAAACAAATGTTAGATTGACACTGGATGGATGGAAGAAATGACTGTTAGAGAGAGACGGATGATTTAAATGAATTAAAACAAGAGAAGCATTACTAGTGAATCATCATCAAGGTTTTCTTCAGCATTCGTTTCCTCCAAATGTGACCCATTCTCCACAATGACTGACTCATCAGCCTGTATTGCTTCCTGTGTCAAGGAAATTGTCATAGTTTAGAACAAATGTCACATATAATGGATTGAAGAACATTTCAAATTTTGTAAAAAAAAAAAAAAAAAAAAAATTCTAATGACTGCTTACAGATTGCATTGCTAATGTAATTATTAGGAGAAGCGAGCAAAGAAAAAACCAATATATATATATATACTACACTGATGTAAATCACCTGAAGCACAATCGATTAACATAGCATTAGCATTAACATTGATATGCAAATAAAGCATTATTACATTTAACAGCCTAAAATCAAGTTTCTTTGTTTTGACATTGTTTGTTACATACATTTCACAACACCTTTGGGTAAAAAACAGTAATGTGTACATTAACTTTCATAAATATTTAATGTGTATAAGTGTATAACAGAAAACTCCAACCTTAGACCCTGGAGGAGGTGGGAGCCCCAGGAAAGAATACACGGCATTGTCCTCCTTGGCATTGAAGAACGTTTCATAGTCCTGCATGAAAATATATATTGCAATCAACATCTCTTACTGTCTGAAAAGACCTCCTTAAGGCAAGGTAGGGTAACACCAATAATTAACTTTTTTTTTTTAAATGTCCATAGTTGATATTAGCCAGCACAATAGCCTATCCTGTATTGTGTGTTTCAGTTATTATTAAGCTCACCCCACAGTAGCTGTCTTCATTAAAGATTTGAGGAGGCAAAGGGATGCCATTTGAGGGCTTTTTGTCCTCTGGGACATTTTTCCTCATCCACATGCGGTTGTCTTCATTGCAAGCAATGTCAAACTGAGTATACTCCACTTTAAGAGCCTCCAAGAAACCGACCACATCTTGCTGCTTTTTCTTGATCTAGAAAACAGTAAAACAACAAAAAATAATAGTGTTTTAATAGGACTAATTGGTAACTAGCAATAAGAAATCATACATTGCACGGTTGCTGGAGTTGTCATTTGATAGGAAGGTGTAGCCCACATTGGCAAAGTGGAAACGCCAATGCAAATTAGGCCTACTTTTGTTGTAGGATTTGTTGTTGTAACAAACAGCAGCCTCAAACCCTTATCCAAACGTAGAGGTGTTTTGATCCAACTCAAACAAGTACTACACAAAGAAGTTCTAGAAGAATCATTAAGTGGATGGATCTTTTTTAAGATTTGAGGTTGCAGGTTTGGAATGTGATCTCTGCTAATGACGAGTAGGCTATAAGCGCATAAGTATTTTAGCAGAGATTACTTTTGCACGTCTATCCAATCATACGTTGTAGCCTAACGTTACGTCTAAAAGTTTTTATTTTGAACATATGCGGACTACGACCTAGTCATTAGAAGGAACAGTAGTGAGAAAGTTCATTGTTCAAGTGAGATTGAACGTATGGGCCGAATCCTTACCGCAGTCGATCCAGATGAAGAGGCGAGAAAAACTTTGATGACCATTTTGTTAAAATATAGTCTGTAGAACGTTAACAAGTAGGTTCTTAAAGGAGCAGTCGGTCTCCTCTAATTTTAGAGCGCTCCGTGGTTATAGCACTGCGATCACTCACACTACTGAGGCTATTTTTGTCTCCAGGATCCATCCCTGCAGGATTGGTGGCTTGGTTTCTCGACAGCACCATCCGCTTGATTGGCAACTTCAGCTGTCTGTCGGCGCGCCGGGCGCAGAGACAGTGAAATTAGTTTGCAGTTGCGTGCAAAGTGCATATGGACAGAAATAGACACCAAGAAACACTTTAAGGCTAAGTAACTTAACATATAGTAGACCTAACCCAAACAAGCGTGTCCTCAATAAGGCAGGGCTACATAAAAAACTGCATTTAAACGGTTTGAACCCTTTCTTCGGTTCACACTGATCGAGACTGAAATGAGGCCCTACAATCGACGGTCTCTGTGCTGCAGCATCTCGTTACATCCACCTTTGAGGTTTCAAAAAGTCCCTTGACCCCGTTAACATTTCCATAACAATAATTTTACTAAAGATATAAACACACAGCCCATTTGTTTTTATTTTCGTACAAATACACAACAGTTGTCTATAACCAAGACTACTTCTTTCGAAATCTCAGAAATAGATTAGTGATGACAACGATTTTTCGTTAACACTCATTATACAGGGGGGCGTTATAGCGCCCCCTCTGTCTCCCAGAATGTCCGCTCTCGCTGTTTATGATTCAATGCACTGTGAATGAAATTGCTCGAGGTTGTGTGTGTGATCCCATCAGTGGTGTAGGGGAAGGGGTGGAGAGGAGTGCTATTCACATGATCCATTCAGCCCGCGTTCACTGCAATAAGTGGATTTGCAGCACCACCGGCAAGACCTCACAACAAACCCTGACGGACACTGCATCGCCGCACGGTGGCACTGCAGAACTATTAAGACATCGAACACGTCAATATAATGAACAGGCTTTCATCCAATTTCATCCATTCACCATTGATGGTGACAACAGCGCAAAACCAACATATTTCCACATTTCCCTTCTTCTCCTCCATGACCTGAACCCATAAACTTTGCCATGTTTATGGGTTCAGGTCAGGTGGGAGTGCTGATGTTTAATATGTGCATCCCACCACAAAGGCCTTGATAAGGCAGCTATACTGGCCACAGAAGCTAGAGACATTATAGAAGAGACAGACCACTATTCTATGGGAGACGTCAGTAATGCCAAAGATGGCGGTTGTATGCACATATCCCGCCCCTCCCCCCCAAAGAGCCAATCGTATGTTTGCACTGACCTTGCGCACGCGTAGTAGAAGTACAATTTGTGGGGAAAAAACTTGTGATTTGTGACTTGTGATTCTATACATGCAGTTTTTATGTCCCGGTGATCATTCAAAGTGTAGTTATGGCTCTCTTCCTCATTCCTCATTAGATAGGGGCCTGGGGATTCATTACAGAAACTTCCTAAAGCTGATATCCTATTTTATCTCAATTTAGGATGACATTTAGGGTTTTTGGTAGGTCTCTTACAGAAACATGTTTCCTAACTGCATTTAGGAAAAATCTTATCTTAGGATAGGAATTTATCTATTACAGAACCGTCCTAATTTAGGGATTTCCCAAGTTAGGAATCCTAAATTAGGACGGCATAGACCCTGTCCTAAATTCAAAATAACGGACAAAAAAGGCAGCAGCACCCTTGTTAGGTTTTCATGGCAATAAAGAGGAACATGAACACAGAAATATAGTCTAATGATTGAACTCTTGACCCTATCCCTTTTGTCCAAGCCATCTCAAATGACATACTACCCTTCCTCACCTCTCTGATCAACTCCTCTCTAGTCACAGGATTGGTCCCAGCTTCCTTTAAAACCGCTAGTCAGACTGCTACTCAAGAAATCCACCATAGACGCATCCACGTCCCAGAACTACAAACCAGTATCTCTCCTTTCTAAAACACGCTGTCTCTAACCAACTTTCCTCCTACCTCTCACAACACAACCTCCTGGACCTTAGTTGGGACCCTTAACTCTTCTCACTGTACACTAGATCTCTTAGCTCTGTAATCTCTGCACACAGATTCTCTTACCACTGCTATGCCGAAGACACCCAACTCTACCTTTCCTTGCCTCCATCTGACACACAGATCGCAACTCGGATCTCTGAATGTCTTGCTGACATCGGTGCTTGGATGTCTTAGCATCACCTCAAGCTCAACCTTGAAAAGACAGAGCTACTGTACCTTCCGGCAAAGGACTGTCCTCAAGTGGACCTGTCCATTACCCTTGAGAACACCACCGTCTCCTCCAGTCCAACAGCAAAGAGTCTCTGAGTTGTCCATACCTGCAATGACCTGTGCCTGCAGGTTCTCCCTCTACAATATCAGAAGGATAAGGCCGTTCCTGACCGAAGCGGCACAGCTCCTGGTCCAAGCTGTAGTAATCTCCCATCTAGACTACTGCAACTCTCTACTCATCGGACTACCAGTCTCTGCTACCAGACCTCCCCTCTTCCGAGACCATGGCTGGCCGGGTGGAACTTCCGTCGCTACGAGGGTGTAGGAGTTGCCTAGCCCAGTCTCAACTCATCTGTCCTGGCGCCACAATGAGCTTCCTGCAGCAGTCAGGATAGCAGAGTCACTACCGATCTTCTGCCTAGCTAAGCTAAGTAACCATGATGACATGATGTTGTCATTATTCTAGGAAAACATTGTTTGCTTGAAACTGGTAGTTAACCGTTTTAACTGTTGACAAAATTACTGATTGCAAGTCGCTTTTAAAAGTGTCTGTTAAATGCCTTTAATGTAAATCCTTTGTGTGATAATTTTAGAGATACTCAACACAAATTTACCATCAATCATTTTTAATTAAAATATCAAAAAAACAAATGCACTATCAGACCATTCTGACAAATAAGACATGAAAATAAATGATCATTACATAAGGTAAACCAAGGGCATCATATACACTGCACTTTTGAGTCAGACTGTTGCAAACTTGTCAAGATAATAATTTACAAGCTACAGAAAGCTTCCTTAAGCATCAAGATACAAAACAGGCCAAGACGGAATAAGGTCAGACCCTTAAAAACACACTGAATGCAACTGTAACTTCTAGCTGACAGTATGGAAACCAAGAGTTACTACTTTGTTGCAAACTACCAACCAGCATGTGATTCCTACTCCACCTGAGGAAGAAAAAAAACATGGCTTTGTCAAATTATGATTGGATTATTATGCAATTGTCTTTCACGCCTAGTAATGTGTGTGAACATATTGCTTCAATGTTTATAATGACCTGCTATACAATGACATATTTAAATTTTTGGGATAAAAATGCATTTCTGATTTAGTATTTTAGTGTACTTTTCCTTAGTATGGGACAAATGCAAAAAGTTGTCCCATGAGAAAACTGTCAGTTCATTACCTACGATTCCAGTTGGGAAAGCCACAAGGCGCTCCACAGGGGCTATCCATCTACTGGGGACAACTGTCACTGGCTCAGAGTAATACTTCCAAATCAAAGAGATCATCAAAACACCCTAAAAAAGGAAAATCAACAGGAAATCAGTCTCAAGAAATGTATGTATGCATTAGTTAGGTATAATCAATGTCTTATTTACATATGAAAACTATTAAAAAATTATGAACTTATAAATATTGCAGACGGCCGTAGAAACATTTTCAATTTCATCAACTGACAACTGCTACTTAATATCTGAGTGAAAAAGCATGCTTAATTTTATAATAAATGTTTATATCAGAACCTAAACTTAATTTTAAATGGGGTTTGGCTATCCACCTACCTGCAATATATAAAATAATATGTTCACCACCCATTTCATTTTTGCCTGTTGCCCTGTTCTTGACTTAACTGCAAAAGAGAAGAAATTTAGTTTTTAGACTCAAATCTTGCTCTTCCATCGAATAGTATCCTAAATGTAAAAAATTATTTCAACTGGTAATATGCAGTAACAAAATGCTTTAAAAGGTGTTTTTACACTGTGCAATATCCAGTGTTTTACAAGATTAGCTTGTCAGTATTATGTTTATTGGATGTGTACAAGACAATGACTAACAAGATCTTAACTATTCAACATTCAACGGCAGTGGCTGTTTATTAGAAGTGTGTTGTAGCATTGCAAATGTTGATCTAAAAAGGTATGCAAGTGGCAGAACTCAGTTGGATGTTACACCTCTCTGCCCCTCCTCCTGTGCAGTTTGTTTAAACTACACTGACCTGGGATAGAAATATAACTGTATTCTGTGTGTCCCTTTTTAAACAAAAAGCACATTTGTTCTTACATTGCAGAGAAAGTAAATCTGCTGGTGAACACTGGTCACATGGTTCTCCATGATTACAGACTCTGGCTCATGACTCAAGAGTTCTCACACTATAACCGGCTTGATATGAGATGGAAAATAAAATCACTTTAGCTAACATATCAATAGAAAGTTATGATACATTGCATATGATGAGCAAAACAATTATGTCCACCTGGGTGGTCATAATGGGTGGTTTGCTTACCGTCAAATATATCCCACATCTTAACATGCGGCGCTATTACGAGATAATCTAAATGATTTCCTTCAACTGTGAGTGTACATACGTTTTTGGCTCATTGGTGTGTTTATTAAAAAATGCCTTTCAATTTAAATTGTGGAAGATCTCCCTTGATGTAAAATGCTCCAGAAAGGGACATTGTGAAGAGGCAGTTGCGCCAAGAAATAAAGCAGTTAATTTGTGATAATGCTCTGGAAACATTAAATGCTGAGCATTTCAGGTATCACTATATTAAATAAGATTGTAAATATCACTACACAATACATAGGAATTGTATACTTGCAGAGTGGGGAAAAGATTCTGCAACACATAGGAATTGCATTTAGTATGTTAATGTACTTTGTCCAATTGTGTGTCTCAGATTGGCTAAAATAATTCCTCTCAACTTCAAGTAATTAAATTAAATGTTTTTAAATGCTTCCATCCCAAAGAAGGTCTGAACATGCGTCTGTATTTGTCTCCTACCATGGGTCTTAAGTTTGTCTGTCATTTTGTTAATTTTGCGCTGCAGTCTAGCATATCTTGCAAACTCATCCATCATGCTAATAGATGAGTGTTCCTTCTTCATCTCTTGGATCTCTGCCCTCATCTCACTCTCCTGCTCAGCATCCTTTTGGATCATCCTGGACAGCTAAAAAATGGGAATATACAGTATAACACAATACAGAAGTTTAAAGATGGCGCGTGGCCTAATGATTATGTATGTGTGATCATGATTACAATCAGGTGAACATCTTTAAGATATTTGGTTTCCACAGGGGCTATACTGAGTTTGCCGTTAGCTAAGATATTGCTGTGGTGTTGGCTAAGAAGCTATATTTGAGGTTCAAAAGATTTTTCTAAATACCGTGACAAGTCACTAGATAAAACAAAGCAATACGATCGACCCGTTATTAAATACATTTTCTTGAGTGTTGTCTTATGCAACAGAACTCAATTCTCTGTTCTCAAGAAGCCACACCCTCTAAAATGACTTACATTGTTTCAAGCATCAAGCTATGTATTTAGCATAGCGCTTAGCATGTTTGTAGTTTAAACATGACGCCAATCGGCAAGAGGGCGTTGCTATATTAGCATCGCCTCTTTGGAAATATGTGTACACCAAGCATGTACATTTTAAATATTCAAACAGTTGTACTACTTACAAAGGACGATATAGATGGTAGAAGTGTTTTCATGAGGTTACACAAAAATACGGAAACCAGCACCAGAAACCAAGCGCACCCGGCCGCCATGTTCGTTCCTTTACTCTACTGTAATCAGCTTTGTTGTCGTGTTGCGCGGACACTGGTATAAGAGAAAAGACTGTCCTTATAGGAAACTCCCTTCTATGGCGAGAATATTCAGACATACCAGCACTACTTGTATACATCCAGCTTGATAAAAAAGCTTCACAACATACATACATTCGTTTATTTGCTAGAAATGTAAACATGTAAACAAATCTATTCTAATTGTCACGTTCCATTTCAACCCTCAACCTATGAACATTTAATATAATGTACATAATAACTTGGTTTTATCAAGTTGGTAACCCCTAAAGACAAGATGAGTTAGGTTCACTGATTGACATACGGTCGTACCCATACAGGTGGCTTGCTATGGTTTAAAAAAGTGTTTCCTAGACCCCAAAGCCAATCAATGGGTGCAAGGGGCGGAGAGTTAACTATCTTGCCCGTGAGGTTGGCAGGACAAGGAACACATTATACAGAAGGGATCCAATCCGGTTGGAGCTAGTTCTAGTATTAACATTTATGTCTGTAAGTTACAGTGTGTCCTGGAGATGTACACTGTGTAGGCTGATACTATCCGCTCCAGTAGTTTAGCCTACATTTTATTGAATTTCCTGTAACTGTTCCAAGACTACATTGTCTGTAAATCATACACGCTAGACAACCATGCCGAAAAGAAACAAAGTAAGTTGAAATGCGTGCAAGTAATATATATCTAAAAATGTATTATTTCACATCGTCGATATTTTATAAATAGGTGCTACAGTATTGCATGAATGTGCACTAGGAACATGGGTGGACCATTAACTTGTTAATACGTTTTTGCTTTGCTCAGATCTGTTCATGTCTACCCTGTTGATGTGGAAGTGGCGCCTTTTTACTTAGTGCATTGCAACATTGTGTCTAGCTAGTTTGCGCACTGCATGCGTTTTCTTCGTGTTTCTTTTATTATATTATTATATTATTTAGCTCGGTATATAACCTTTCTTTGCTGCAAAAAGCTAATTAGGCTTCTAGGTAATAAGATCAGACAAAGGTGTAATAATCAGCGATGTGCATGTTGCCATTGCAGTTGTTTTGGGTGGAGCTAGTTGGTGTCTTCTGGATACAATTCGACGCGTTGTGCATGTCATGTCTATTTGTTTTAGAATCATTCAGTCTAATATTAGCATAGTTCACTATTTGACCCTACGTGCGCCAAGTCGTATTGTAAGCCAATGACATCCTGGCTCTTATGAGTCTTTTCATAAGAGTGTCATGGCAGCCTATCCATATCGTAAAACGGATCTTCTTTTTTATTTTACCTAAGTTTGTTTTCGATGCAGGCATATGGCCTATATGTTTAAGGTGTCGAAAATGTAAGACCCTTCGAAGCGAATTTACCATAAAGTAGAGCAAGTATGTAACGTTATGGACATACGCTTGTCTTTTGTAATAAACCCCCCAGTGCTGGAGAATGAAAGAACACGTGTGGGCGGAGCATCACTTTATGTGCGTTGTAGATCCAGGGAACTTTCTAATAACATTTCAGATAGATAACGTGTACCATTTCACAATTACATCGTGTACTTGGGCAAGTTGACGTTTTTTTCTTAGCTAACAATTGTGTCTGTTTCCCCTCCCCCATTTCGGGATTGTATAAATTGCCTTTAATTTATAGGGTGTGGGTTTGTGCCCATCCCCCTATCAATACACACCCACTTTTGCTCACTTGTTACTGTAGTTGTTTTTTGTTCACCAAGATGATTTTTTGTTGTTGTTTTGTTACAGCCACAAAGTAATGATGCTGAGGTTGAGGTTAGTATTTCAGAGCTTGCAACATATCTACTTTGTTGTCCATTATTGTGTGCACAATACATTTACTGACAACTAGATTAACATTTTTGTTCTATTTGTTCCCCAGCCACAGAGACGATCCCAAAGGTTGTCTCATGTAAGTTCAATATGGGCAAATCCCTGTTACTTTGACTATTTTGTATATATTAGTGTAATTTGACACTAATAATCATATGGTAACTGTGTTGCAGAAACCACAGCCAGAGCCAAAAGCAAAGGTGAGGAAAGAAATGGTTGGAATCGGGGTAGTCATTGGGTCAAATGAAAAGTCCATTGTTTATGCATTCTTTTGTTGTTTGGTACTGTAGCCACAGAAGCCACCCGCTAAACCTAAAAAGGCAAAAGCTGTAGGGAAGGCCAAGCCAGAGCAGAAGAAAGGAAAAGGAAAGCCTGAAGCTGAAAAGGAAGAGACTGCAACAGAAAACGGAGATGCCAAAGAAGAAGCTGAGGAGGTATGAGCAGAGTGCAGCTATGTGTATATTTATGGTCCTATTAATCTGAAAAACCTGTGCCAAAGGTGGTAGTGTCGCGCAAGGTTGTGGGGGCAGTGTAGGGTTTTCGTGTACAGGAAATTTGTCAATATTAAACTAAGGGAAGGTCTTAGCCTCTATCCTTGTGGAAACGATGAAAATGGAGACGTTTTGGCCTTGTGTCCACACGACACCGGTGTTTTTGGGACCTGAAAATGCAGACTTTTGAAAACGCAACCTTTTGCGTTGTGTAGACAGGCGAAAACTGAGCTTTCCCAAATAGCCCATCCTCCCGCATGGCTATTTACGTTTTCACCCTGTACCAGAAGAAACTACAACAATGGCGGACCATCAAGCTGTGTTTGTGCTGCAGGCTCTGCTTGGTTTATTAACCCTCTTGTAGAAAAATCTGGAATGGCACTATCACTACGAGGATCTGCATTACATGCGCCAAATTATATTAAATCCACCTCTCTGTAAGTAATTGTAAGTCGCTTTGGATAAAAGCGTCTGCTAAATGCTTAAATGTAAATGTTAGTAGGAATGTCTTTAATTAAAGCACAATCCATACAAAAGCCATCCATACAATTCAATGCAACAATAGAGGGAGAAGTGGTGCTACTCCAAGGCATTACTCTAAAACTGAATCTGCCATTCAAATATACAAAACACCTCAGACGAAAGGCACTGCTGCACGACAGACTCTTTGTAATACCACAAAGTGTCTGTCGTGCAGCAGTGCCTTTCGTCTGAGGTGTTTTGTATATTGTATCTATTGTTGCATTGAATTGTATGGATGGCAAGCTCAAACCATTCAAACAATTGTTGCGTTTTGATCCCTTATATTGATGAAGTAACCCTGTGCTTAATTCTGAGAAATCCATAACAAGGCAGTTCTTGTGGTTGCCATTAATACGTGTATGACAAAGTTTGCTATAACCTTAACCTCCTTAATCTCCTAATTTTAACAAGAATAGCACCATCATGCTAACCTTAACCATACTGATACAGTGTCAGTGCCTCGTGACATCCATTTTATTGTATTTAATATATACAATTTACGCACTTTAATTTTTTCTATCCATCTATCTAGCAATCTATTTTAGAGTTAATTATAATAAAAATGATTGTAGTAATCCTCACATCCTAATCTTATTTATCAATCTCACAACAATGACAACTGAATGAAGTCACACCATGCATTTAAGTTTTTGGCGCCTGGCGATAGATTATTATTTTTTTTTTTTAAAGGTGTTGATGTTCCCACCTTGTTTCGGAACCTTAACCGCAATGTTAAAAACTTTGATCACGTGAGGGATCAAGTGCCAAAATAATTGTGACTTTTTTCGAGCTTGGTTGTCGAAATGTCTATCCCTATCTCTGAATAGCTACTGACAAGGAGCATACATGTAATCTGGTTTTAACATCCTTGTTTATTTCTTAAAAGTGAAACGGGTCTATTCTTAGGTATTAAAGCTAGAACAGATGGTGCCCCGAGTTCCTGCAGTGGAAAAGTGCCTTATGTTCCTATTTGAGAGACTTTGATTTGATTAAAACTGCATTTTCTCTTTCTGTCCTCCAGGAGGCCCCAGCAGCAGATAAAGAAGAAGCTGAGCAGAAAGATGAAGCGGCAGAGTAGTAACAACTTTAAAACTCATTCACCAGCGCTCCCTGTACCTCCTTACTTTGTATAATCCAGAGAATATTTTTTTATAAACTTATTTTCTTAAGAAAACAAAGCTACATTTTAATAATATGCTTGGGGATAATGCGTTTCACAAAATGCTCTAGCCTACATCACGCATGGAGGGAGGGGGAAAGACCCCATTCAATGTAATGGTTTCTTAGAACACCTTTGCATATTGTGGCGTTTTTTTTTATTTGCTTTTAAAAGAGGTTGGGGCAGGTTGCAGCTATTTTCACAAAAAGCAATCGTGCTGATCATAAGTTTAATGATAAACTGGGAGTTTGCCTGAAACATTCCATAGGCTAAATAAAGGGACTGTTTGTAATGGTTTGGGTGGGGTTACACAATAATGTTTTCAGTAGTGGTTTATGAGGAATATGATGGTTGTGACTGTAAAGTTGTGCTTCTCTTAAATCTTTTTTTTTAATACACATTGTTAAATATTGAATATACACATCTGTGCTCACTATTAATGGGATTGGTAGGGCCTATGCTTTGTGAAATTGCTTTTCTATTTGACAACAATAATTTTATAGCTGCACTGAAACTAGAGTTTCATTTAGAATCATGATTTTTAAATCCAGTAGATGACGGTACACTGAGGATTCCTAATTGTAGATGGTTTTCAACCTGCTAGCTGAAAACACAATATACCAACAGTGTAGGGAATACTGGTTGTAGCTCATTCTTTCAGACTCACTTAATTGAACAATTTAATTTGTTATAAACAATACATAACTTTTAGGAACTATGGAATTACTGTAGTACCAGTGTTTATTTTTCCCAATTTATGTAGCTGTGTTTGTGTTTATAAAAGGACAATTAAAATGGATGTAATTTCTTTAGTGAATGAATTTACACGAAAACAAACGTGTGAAAATCCACAGTGCTGTAATTTGAATGACTGCATCTCAATAAAAATCTGAAATGTCAACACTTGTTCAATCTTTGAAAGAAAGCATATGCTGAAAAAGGCATAAATATATCTGCACCACAATGTCAACCTCATTTAATTGTTAATAGAATTGCATAAAATATATCAGTAGTTTAAATACATTATTCTGCCGTATTGTATGTCAAATATATTAATGCTTTGTCATCAAAAGTATTGGCAACAAATCTTTGGCAGTCATTACATATTACGTCATCTACAGAAGGTTCGACCTTGATGAGTGAAAAGGGGATATTATAAACAATTTAAAATGCCATGTGAAGTGTTTTTATTAGGCGAGTCGTAAACACGCATGGTCATCTCGAAATACGTTGAAACGGTAATGTAACTACTCATTTTACAGCCTCGACTTTGTCTTTGTTGTACAATAGAGAAGAACCCGTTCTTCCCCACCCCCTATTTCCTCTGCTGTGGCGGAAGTAACTCGTATTGCTGAGGCCTCATCCTTCCAATGGCGACTGAAAAGAGGCTGAATAGAAAGCGGGAGCAACCGTGGAGGGGGTCAGAGCTGTGTAACAGAAATTAAATAAATATATCATACTCGCTATAGTTACAAAGTTAGACTAAAATTCTCACCTACCAAATCTCGGCCGATTCAATGGCCAAAAATCGGAACATTTCGCTCCTTGAGTCGGGTAAGCCATACAAGTAACCTAATTGATTGCTCAATTTACAACGATATTCTCTGGTTAATTGATATTCAATTGCTCTAATAATGTTCCCCATTCATTCGCAGAGCTATATTACTTGATCTCCCGTTTCCTAACAACGGGTCCTTGTCGAAGAGCGGCCGGGGTGAGCTGGCGTGCCCGACTGGCACAATGTCTTGCACTTAATAGTTGACTAGTTCATATCGCTAATACAGGCATCTTATCTGAAACACGTCTTTTGATGTATTGCAGGCTCTAGCGAGTGAAATCGAGGAATATCAGGTGTGTATTCAATTCGCTATTCCATAGCCTGCACGTAAGATACCCCCGGTTGGACCGTCTGAAGCAAAAGAAAAACTTGTTTCGGTGTCGACTTTTAATGCCTCTCTTAACGTCTCACTCGTTTGACATCACACGTTTTTACTAACTTAATTTGTAGCTCGTAGTATTTTTACTACGCGATGCAATAATTCTAAATGCATGTTAATTTTGACAGCTTTTACCAAGGAGATTGGACTGGCAGGGAAACGAACACCCAAGAACATATGAAGATTTGGTAAGATATTTTGTGCTGTTTAAAAGTTCATTGTTAGTTATGTTATTGTCTTATGACAGCAGCTGGAGCCCATGCGTGAGCTTGTTTACTGTCTTTGTTCCTTTCTTGTCAGACCATTGCTCGGTTTTTATAAAATGGGAGTGTATAGATGGTCTAAATGCAGAGTATTTCTCATTGTAATACACAATGTGCAAATGGTGTAGAGAAAACAAAATTCGATAGAGCTTTTGTAATTTTTAGACCGACTGTTGTACTGCAGATAGGGTGGGTGCTTTGGGTTCAAGCTACGTCAAGATGGCTATGCTGACCAATCAGAAGCCTAGACACGCCGTCTCTACGTAATTTTGCATGTGACCTGTGTTGTGATTGGACCATACAAGGAATGTGTTTAGCATAAAATGCCCATCCCTCTTGGAATACAATACACTGGTGAATGAGTTCAAAAGCACATGAAGATATAAGATACTCTTTGGTAATTTCCAAATACTACTTAAATTGTATGTTAGGTCACTTTTAATAGTGGTCATACAATGCATAAAAAATGTGACCATAAATATGGTCTTTCTTCAGTGGAGCGGCATAACAGCAGCTTTCTTGTGCTTACTACAAAGGTTGCAGCTAATAGACATATTGCACCAGATCACTTGCTCCAGATATGCAAACAGATTGGGCCACTTCTTGACAAAGAGGTGCCATCATGCGTCCCAGGTGTACATTCACTTCTGGGTTCCGGAAAGCAGTCAGTGTTTCGGAACGCAAAAGGTACAGACTCCTCAAGTGGCTATAGCTACCGTTTATATTCTCTAATCTTTCACTAATGGAATTTAGCGAAACATTGTCTTTGGTAATACAACAGATTATGGCACAAATATAAGAACCGTATAAGGAATTGTATTAGTAGTGCAGTAATTTAGTTTACCAGTCCTTTGTCACATATTTAATTTTACTCGTATTTTTTTTTTTTTTAATTTTTTTTTTTTTAGATTTCGACAATGTCCGATTGAGAACTTCCTCATATGCAGCCCTTCACAGGGGCAGACCACCAGAGAGGCCTTTGAACTGCAAAAATCCTCCACCCATATGTAAGCCCAGGTTAAAGTGTTTTTTTTTCTTCGTTTTTTTTTAGTGTCTCTACTGTACTTCTCTTGTGCTATATTTCCCTAATATGAATGTAACTCACATAGTGCACTAAAAGTTACTAGTTTGCCATGTTTTAATGTTTCATGCTGTTTTTAAATATCTAGTTGATGTGCTGCGATGTTAGCTTTTGTCACACCTTTTTTAGTATCACTATGTAGTCTTTATATAACATCTCTGCCACAATATTCAGTTTTATGCATCTTCATGGTTTAAATCTGATTATTTGCTCATGTTATCATTGACAGTGGAGGTTTACCGAGGGAGAGAGCTAACGGGAACTCAGAGCTATAGCTCCATCAATCCTGTCAGCAACTATCAGCACATGCGGCTACACAGACGTATCCTGGGGCATCTGTCTGCTGTGTACTGTATTGCGTTCGATCGCACTGGTCTCAGGATCTTCACCGTAAGTGTTGGCATACCTGCGCCTGCTGTACAGTTTCTCACTATCTGAGACGATGATGCAAAAAAAAGAAGCTTTCGTCTCATTGCCAACATTGCTTTGATACTGTCCAGTAGAGATGCACCGGCAATCAATCGGTTTCTGCTCATAACGCGATCGGCAACCGCATGTTTTTTTTGTTAATTTTGGCTGATCTGTGTCAAGTCTGCAAACAGGACATTAAGATTGCAATTTCTGACTGCGGAGGAACTACATCGATGACGGGCATTTAAAAACTGGTAATCAAAATCGGCCATAAAACCCCGCAATCGGTGGATCCCTCGTGTCCAGGAATAGAATGGGAGAGATTCTCACCTGGACACAGTAAAAAAGGGCCTGTGTCCACCAAATGTGTTGTTTTTTTTTGTACTGGCAGCACATACAACCTCATTTCCAGACCGCTTCTCTCAAGTGCTGCTTGTTGCTAGGTTACAAAAAACACTTCCGCATTACTTCGTCGTGGACGTCAGTAGTATAGTCTCTATAACTTTAGTTAACCTTATGAAAGGTTAACTACAATGATGGAAGTAAATCCACTGATCTTTAATGACTGGGTTGTCAGTGACAACCAGGATCAGTTTCTCTTATGCCATTGTCGACAGCGTTATCGTATATCCCACCCCCTCCTCAATTTTTAATTGGCCGGCAAGAGAAAAGGGACATTGACGAGCCCAGCGCTGTTCCAAAAGTTGGAATGTTTTTAACTAAAAGCGCTGTCAGGGGAGTGGTTAAAAGGGGGGAAAAAAAGCTGAGGTTCATAGGATTTGTATAGAAAGTAGATGCTGCCAGAGCAAAAAATGCATTTGATGGACATGACATAGACCATAGTTTGTGAATGAAATTCATTTGTTTCTCCACTGAAAACACAACATACAGTGTTGGGGATACTGGCCGTGTGAACCAGTCTTGGTAATGAGCAAGCAACAATTTCTGTGTGCCAGAGCAAGGCAAGGTAAATAAAGCCCCATGGCTCTTTCAGGGCTCGGATGACTGTTTGGTGAAGATATGGTCCTCGTTTGATGGGCGGCTCCATTCAACGCTGCGAGGACACTCGGCAGAGATTACTGACCTGGCAGTCAGTTATGAGAACACGCTGATTGCTGCGGGTAGCTGTGATAAAACCATCCGTGTGTGGTGCCTTCGTACGTGTGCCCCAGTAGCTGTGCTTCAGGGGCACAGTGGATCCATTACCTCCCTACAGGTAAAAGACCCGCCACCATGATGATGTACCGTAATTAACTGGGTGTAAAGTCTATTTGCATCTTGACTTTTCTTTTTTTATGGCAAAGACTTATCTTTCATTAGAAATGTGTCTTGCAACACCAGGAGAGTTAAGGCACATGAATACTTACGCCTGTAAAACTGCGAACGGCCTGGACTCTGCACAATTATCACTGGAAAATGTTTTGCTGCTTAACAGATTTGCCAAAATTACTACTTTTGTATGGCTTTTCATACACATGGCTTACAAAACAAACACAAAAAGAGCCTCTCGCCCCAGCGGTATTGATTATTTTACCCATTGAAATTATTCTGATGCAAAAATAGAAATTCAACTACTTTTGTTTATGAAACCTTTCAAAGCATTTATGAAAACTCATTCTGCTGCTCCATCAAAATGTTTTTCGGAATGCGTTCAGTGGTTGAGTCCTGATTGGCTTTTTGAAGATTGACCAATTGAACCAGATGGTCAAGCTGGGCCACTGAATCGGGCAATCATTTTCTTGATTAAGTCAGCACATGGCGGTTCTCTTGCTGCAGCAAGATTATACCATATGTACAGCCCTAGTGCAGTCACTTTCATTTTTTAAAGCATTCCTTGTATATAAGATTCACGTAGACTTTTTTTCTCTCTTTTCTTAAGAGAAAGCATCTATATATATATATGTGTGTGTGTGTGTGTGTGTGTGTGTGTATATGTGTGTGTGTGTATATATATATATACATATACATATACATACACACATACACACACACACACACACAGTATGTGTGTTTGTATAGGTGTGTAACTCCATGACTGATCATTGAAATGTGATTGGTCTGCTTGGTCTTGACATCAATAAAATGACATCGTTAAGACTTAATTTTTGAGGATTAATCATAGATGTAAAACCATCGCAATGTTCAGCCTGCTACCTCAAACGCTACAGTAGCTTGCGGACCAGAACTAGCAGGTTTAGAGTATTTTTCAGCAAGCCATCAGACAGTTGAACAGATGACAGAACTGTCACTCTACTCCCACGTCACATTTTTCCACTTATCCACAAAACATTGAATTGAATTTTTCTATTCTATTGTAATAATTTGCACTACTATTTTACTGTTAAACATATTGTCATAATGTTGACAGTAAATAAATGTTAAAGCCGCTTGGAGACTTTATAGCAAATCAAGGACCATTTGAGTTCAGGAACATGTTATTGTTTGGCGACATTAGCTGTGTCTTGGCCTGAGCTGTATATTAAGAGGTAAAGATTAACGTTGTGCAAAATGAATGCATAATGAATGTCTTTGAGTAAAACTAGTGCCTGAAAACTGCTTGTGTTTTCAGTTCTCACCGTTTTCCAAGGGCTCAAAGCGTTACATGCTGTCCACTGGAACTGATGCTACTGTCTGCTTCTGGCAGTGGGATGTCAATAACATCAACTTTAGGTGAGCGCTGCTATTTTAATAACCTATGATAAGGAATCAAGAATTAAAATGACGGTAATGTAACATCTGCTAGCTGCTGTTATATTTATCACACCCCTTTTTAGTCAATAAAATTTTGTCAATATTGTTGATTGTACTATTTAGTATAAAATGTTTAGCTAGTGTATTTTGCATGTGAAATACAAAATAAAAAGTATTTTTTATTTTTAAGTGATCGGCCACACAAGTTTACTGAGAGACCGAGGCCAGGAGTTCAAACCGTGTGCTCCTCATTCAGTCCAGGTAAAATGCTGTTTGTGTGTCTGTGCGGCTTCTATTGGAATGTTTAACAGGGTTGTATTTTAAAGTTTTACTTTATTTCAGGTGGTATGTTCTTAGCAACAGGAAGTACTGATGATGTCATCAGAATATATTACCTAGGATGTGGAAATCCAGAAAAACTATCGGAGCTACATGACCATACGGTAAGAATCCAAGTGCTGCTTAACTTGCCTTATATCTGCAGACTAACATTGTTAGAATAGAAAGATCTATATATATATGTGTGTAATATATATGTGTGTAATATAACGTTAATATTTCTATATAATAGAAAGATTAATGTTATGAATCTTTACTCCCATTTCCAGGATAAAGTTGACAGCATCCAGTTTTGCCACTCAGGAGAAAGGTAGAGTTGTTTGATAGAGATCACTTGAATACATTAATTGATATCCCTCTGCTAAAGAATGTTTCTAAAGCTTGTTTTGTGTCTCGTCATATCTCTCAGATTTGTGAGTGGCAGTCGAGATGGGACTGCACGAATCTGGCGGCTCCATCAGCGCCAGCAGTGGAGGTGCATCTTGCTCAACATGTCTGCCATTCTTCCAGGGTAAGAGTATCTAGTACTTTTGTACTGTAGGTTGTGGACATTCTTTTTAAATCTCTCTTCACTTGTTTGCATGTCTATTTTATGTTTTATAAATAAAAAATTTGTTAGATGATATTGGTTCATTTAGCAAACGCTTTTATTCAAAGCGAAATACAGTGAGTAGTACAATTAGTTAATTGTGTGCATTAGT
>JAOEHI010000005.1:4367294-4378401 GCA_025447815.1 Percopsis transmontana
ATTGGTTCATTTAGCAAACGCTTTTATTCAAAGCGAAATACAGTGAGTAGTACAATTAGTTAATTGTGTGCATTAGTAATGTTACAATTCTTCCCCAGTGTTGAACCAAAGATTGAGGAGGAAAGCTACTTCAAACCCAAGGTCACCATGGTGGCATGGGATCGCCATGACAACACCGTCATCACGGCTGTAAACAACCATCTCCTCAAAGTGTGGAACTCCTACAATGGACAGCTGCTACACATCCTAAAAGTACATAAACCATACTGGCTTTTAGTCTTTCATGGATTGGTGGCATTGGGTCATGTTCTGCGGCTGATTTTGTAAAGGATGATTACAATTCTACAAGTTCTACAGAACAGTATTTCATCCTACATTCATCCCCAACATCTGCTTAAGTTTTATCCACTTTTGTCTTTTTTGGCTGTCTGCGTCACGGCAATATGTTGTAGGGAGATGATCATTTACATGCATGCTACTCTAGCTAGGGTAACTATCATTACACCAGCACCGTAGAATATCCTTACACTGCTGTTTTGTTGACAGGGCCACGAGGCTGAGGTATTTGTCCTGGAACCACACCCCTTTGACCCCAGGATCATCCTCTCTGCTGGGCATGATGGCAATGTGTTTATATGGGACCTGCTGAAAGGAGTGAAAACGCAGCACTATTTCAATATGGTACATAAACTCTAGCTCTGTAATATTCTGGATTCAATAAACTATGATTTATATTAGGGTTGAAACTTTTTTCAGTGATTCTTAACGTTGCTTTGTAAAGCTCTTATAAGTGATGAGACTCAACTGGGTAAGTCAATCAGCGTGCTAAACATGCAAGTTAAATTCTGCTTTTTTTTTTTGTACTGTCAATGGATACAGTAAGTGAGAAAACCACCAGTTTGCTTTCTGCCGTGGGTATTGTGTCTCCTCCAACTGTTGCCAGCTGTTGTTAAATTCGTACTCAGTATCTGTGTGTAGGGCCTGTTGGTCTGTCTCTCTCCACGTACAGTTTGTCAACTGTCTGTGCTGGCTATATGCCTCTTACCAGCCGTTGTTCATTTAATTTTTTGGTTATGAGTCTCTCATTCTCTCTCCCAGATTGAGGGGCAGGGCCACGGTGCCGTTTTTGACTGCAAGTTTACCCCTGACGGCCAGCGCTTTGCCTGCACAGACTCCCACGGACATCTGCTAATATTTGGCTTTGGCAGTTCCAAGCCCTATGAAAAGGCAAGAATAAGCACCTCACACATGCATTAATATATTTACAGTAACCATTTTATTTAAAAATTTTAAACTATGTAATGCAATACAATAATGCGGGTTTATGATGTAGATAAACATAGATGGTTATGATAAATGTTGGCTTGAGATGGTTAGAAATTACAAACCCCATTTAAAACGTGTTAAACGATACATAATGCAGCCTTAATTGAAGAGAGATTTTGGAATACTGAAGACAGAATTTTCCATAAAATTATTTACCACGTTCGGCGACATGACCAAAAGTTTCAATATCTTGATATTTTGATGGTATTGATATCTAAACATATTACAAGTTTCTGAATTGGTAGTTAAAAATTATTGGAAATGTAGTTGCATTGCACTAGTAATTGTCATACATGATAATGGAAAAATGGCATAATATTTAAAGTTTTTAATGTTGTAAATGATTATCATTGTCCACTTGTAACCCCAATGTAATGCCTCCTAGTCATTGAGAATTTTCTATCCACAGCTTCCAGAACAGGTCTTCTTTCATACTGACTACCGGCCGCTGATTCGGGATGCCAACGGCTTTGTGCTGGATGAACAAACCCAGCAGGCACCCCACCTCATGCCGCCACCCTTCCTGGTAGATGTGGATGGAAATCCACACCCACCTAGGTACCTGACACGTTATCTGAGACCACTGTACTCTGGAGATGTTTGAGGCCCGTATTGGGGATGTGTATTTCTGTTTTTGCCTCACTTGTGCATGTGCATTGATAAATATAATCTACAGTATAGGTTCTTCCACTCTTTAACAGACACATCATGGGGTTTCTTATAGAGATCCTCCATTTTTAATTGAACATGCATACATGAATTGAACAGAAAACAAATTAACATTTTCACTAATCAATCGTTTAGTGCACCATGTGAGGGGGGGCAGCACATGGCTGTCTTAACATAAGACAGCCATGTGCTGCCTTATGTTAAGGTTACCCACTACTCCAAATGGCAATATTTCAACATGTCTGTTTGGGTTCTGATAACTTGTGATAAGCATATATCTTTTTGTATCTTATTTTACTTCCTTTTTTATGGTATAAATTAATTGCTTATATTAAGTGTAAGACTATCTACAGATAAATATTTTATGAAGTTGCAGGTCTAAATAAAGTAAATATAGCCAAGCTTTATTCAACTACATAAACGTAAAGCAGTCTAGCTTGACAAACAAATCTTTTTAAAAGTATGATTGACAATACCATGAATGTGTAGAAAATTAGTAAATCAAAATTAGTAAATCTATTTTAACTATAATTTGCGTATCTGTAGTCCTTTTTTTTTTTTTTTGTTGTTGTTTTTTTTTCTCCCAAGAAGAGTGGACTGTTTGGATAGACCATATACAATATAGAAGGTAATAAACTTAAATACTTTGCATTCCAGGTTCCAGAGGCTTGTGCCAGGGAGGGAGAACATTGCAGCCGAGCACCTGGTTCCTCAGCTGGGATACGTAGCAACCAGTAAGGATGGCACTAACCATGTGCACGCCATAGTTTGACTACAACTGAAGCCTCATTCATTTGATTGTGTTACCTTACTCAAATTCAGACTTGTAACGTGCCCCCACCCCTCAGGTGATGGGGAGGTTGTTGAGCAGGTCATCAGCCAGCAAACATCAGAGCACGAGGAGGCTGCGGCCCGGAGAAACAGTGTTCTGGACGAGGCTATCAGACAGCTCCAAGAGCAACAGGACAGCCGGCACCAGGCCAGGCCAGAGGCATTGCAGAGCAGTGGACCAGAACCAAGACCAGTGGCACGAGCGCCAGCTGAGGGCCCGGCCCCGGCGGCGGTGCCGAACACGCCACGCAGAGGTATCCCAATACTGGTCAAAGATTACATGCTAGCCACTTTGTGTCGCAAATTATTAGCGTTATAGTGCAGTGTTTTTTTTGTTGTTTTTTTTTTTTTTCTCAAAGTTAATTTTGTTAGCATCTCTAACCTTTTTGTCTTTGTTGTAGTGTCAGTGAATGATAGAGCGGAGGTGCAGTCCCCACCTAACGTGGGCCTTCGTCGCAGCGGGCAGGTGGAGGGGGTACGACAAATGCACCAGAATGCTCCCCGCAGCCAGATGGCCACGGAGAGAGACCTGCAGGCCTGGAGACACAGAGTAGTGGTGCCCGAACTCCCTCTTAGCACTTACAGGTAAGGGCTCAGCAGGAAATGTGTTTAGGTTCCCTTCCCAGATTTGGGTAGATAAATCAAAGTTGAAGCTTTGATACAAAATGTGTCCTCCAAACTAAGGAACATTTTCTTCCTCCAGTTTTGTGTCAGTCAAACAGAACACATCCAGTGTTTCCCCTACCATTGTTTCACAATTATATGTATTAAATAAAATTGTATATAGATGTTGTTTTTTTTAAATGTGCAGTGGTCTCTTAATTTTTTCCATGGCTGTAGGTGTGCGAACGTGAAAAAATATTTAGGCAAACTGAGTGCGAGTGACTTCTAACCGCCATGGAATAGCTCCAATCCGCCCAATTGCGCAGTGTTGGTGCCCCGAAAACACTGCGCTCACATTTAAAGTCACTCAATAAAACAGACCCTGTTCCAAAGAGGGGGAATGGGTGCATTTAATCATTACCATAACTACGCCACCCACGCACAGATAATTATGTTCTAGTTACAAAGACGCAACAAAGACTTTCCCATATTAGCTACCTCACAACCGCTGCTAGCTCTACTAAAGTTAGGCTAACAAGCTAACTTTTGCCACTATGGCTATGCATTTATTTTGCGAGACACCTGGTCAAACAGCTAAAAAAAATAAATAAAAATGCATGCAGACGATTCAAGTGCAAGGGAGCCAGCCGGAATTTATAGTGTAGGCTACTGCGCATTTGTGTATTTTCAAGATATATTTCATGATAAAATTCATATAGCTTCTTGTTTTGGTTGTCCTCTATGCCCACATTAAATATGGAGACATTCTACTGTATAAACAAAGTGAAATTAATTCAATATAACCTACAGTATGTGACAATGTCACATTTTGAGGAATTTTGAACAAAGCAATGATATTTTATAAAAGGTAAAACATGATCATTTCACACACTGTAATATTTACAGTGTGTGAAATGCACCGATTGAAACATCCGCCTACTGCGCGCCGTGTCTATGACAACACCACGTATCCGTAACACGCCCGCTCCGCGACACTAGTAGTTTCGCCCCTGAAAAGGGGAAACACTGACATCTCACCTTCACAGATCACTGCACTGGTGTCCTGTATGATGATATAGTTCAGATTCTGCTACTTGTATTCAAAGCACTCAATGGAAGAATAGATAACTCAGGTCATCTGGCAGCCGCTGCCTAGTCTTGCCAACGACGAACCGTAAATCAGTTGGAATACAGGTAGGCTGCTGGTGACCTGAGGAGTGAACCCAAGCTAACTTTATTCACCTGTATTCTCTCTCTGGCAGTACTAGAACATCCTAAAGACAGTGGTGCCTTGTTACATATGTATAGACAACACTATTTATTCAACACATATAAATCTGTCAGGGACCAGGAAGACTTCCGCACCTCAAAGGGAGAGGAGGAGATTGCGCTGTACAATGCAAAGAAGAGACGTGTGACCTATGGCAGTTGTCGAGTAAGTTTATATGTTCTGATAGTGGTAGAGGGTATCTTACCAGTTTTTCGGGAATGTCTGATAGATTTACTGTGCTGTATTTCTCTGATCTCACTTCTCTCTCTGCATATTTTGTATCGTCTAGGATGATTCAGATGAAGAGATCCCATCTGTGAAGCGATCCCAGGCCCGCAAGAAGCAGCGGCACGAAGCTCTGTTTGGCTCAGAGAACCGCGACTGTCTGGAATTCCTAGACTTGTCATGTGAAGAAGGAGAAGAAACTGCAACTTCAGAGGTACAAGAACAGATGTTAGTGTGGACTGGTATTTTACTAAAATCCTTATGCCAAGGGCACACTATAAGACACTATATAAGAAAATCATCAATGTACACATTACAAGATTACTAGCTTCTAAAAGTCTAGCTTCTGACGTTCACTCTGTTGGGTGTATAACATATCTTATAAACATAGATTAAAACACACGTTTAAAAGTATCAGGCTGGTCAAAACACATTCCTGGTCATTCCGGGTCATTTGTTGTCACATTTGTTCACCTAGTTAGTCTACAACACTCCAGGCCAACATTGTATGCATGAGTAGAGATGCAATGGAACCTAATCGAAGATGGGGTTGGTTCATTAAATACGACATCCAAACAGAATATTGCATCAAACAGAATATTGCATCTCAAGGATGCTTACGAGTAGGTTGGGCATCGACCCCATGACGTTTTGGTTGGTTATTCATAAAGGTGGGACAGACTTGCTGTTGTTTGTGCATGCAATATGTGTAGTAATAAATTAAGTTTTATTTCTAAGGTCGGAAGTCTGGCCACTTATGTTGAATGCCGTATTTCAGTCATACATTTTTCTAGTATAGAATAATTTAATTAATTTTTTCCCCCCCAGGACATGGAATTAGATGGCAGTGGCAGTGAACTGGACTCGTCCAATGAGGAAGAATGGAACAGTGACAGCTCAAGGTATCTTGGCTACCAGACCTAGGTCAAATAGCACTTCTAAATTATTGTGTAATAGTTAGTAATACAATAGTCTGCTATCCTGTAGCAGTATTTTATTTTGCATTATGTTCATGTATCTGTGCTGGTGACAGCTGTGGCCAGAGGCATTATGTTTTTGGGTCTTCTGTCCGTCCCATTCTTGTGAACGCGATCTCAAGAGCACCTTGCGGGAATTTATTTAAATTTGGTACTAACATTCACTTGGAGTCAAAGATTAACTGATTTGATTTTGGTGGTTGAAGTTCAAAGGTCAAGGTCGCTGTGACCTCATGTACGTCCCATTCTTGTGAAAGTGATATCTAAAGAACGCCTTGAGGGAATTTCTTCCAATTTTAAAAATGTATGTAGACTGAAACTGACCTGGTTCGCGGAGGCATACAACCACGTGGCGGTAATTCTAGTTATTACATTTATTTATTTTTGACAGTCACTCGTCCAGTGAGTACTCTGATTGGACCGCAGATGCTGGTATCAACCTGCAGCCTTCCACACCCTTGTCGTCACGGAAACGGGCGCATCGCCAGCTCAGCAGCTCAGAAGAGGAAGAGAATGAAGAGGAGGAGGAGAAACAGCGGAGTGACGAGGAGGAACGGCCTGGAAAGAAAAGCAAGCAGAAAGTCAAAGGCAAGACGCCAAAGGTGAGTGGGTCAGCACAATGGCATATTGCGGCTTTAAGTCTGCGACACCATTTTTGCATTGTGGTGGTTATCTTTTTAAATGTCTGAGAAAGGAGTGCAGGTGTCGAGCATAAACATTTGATATAATTATTTGTAATATTATTAAGACTGATTTTCCTATTTTCCATCTCCAATTAGCGGCCCCGGCCTCGGCCATCTATAAACAGGGAAGTGTCCAATGAGTTCAGACCCTCACTGTGGATCACTGATGTCATTCCCAGGAAGTCTCCATTTGTCCCTCAAATGGGTGATGAGGTATTTTGTTATGTAGAATACTGGTTGTATTATAGTAGCATTGTCTAATTTTAATAGGAGGATGACTTTCAGTGTCTATAAATAGTGTATACAATTCAAATTGCTGTCTCTGCCTTCATTTATATTGTACTATTTAATTAAGATTACAATTTCCTCATTTTAGAGGACACTTTTATCCAAGGTGACTTACAATGAGTATAATTGCAAGAAAATTTATTTGCAGGTCTTGACTTAGATTGAAATTGAAACAAGTACATCTTTCACTGAATTACTTTTTGTTTTGTAAGATTAAGATCTTCCCAATAGATAACAAACGCCAACACGGATGGGGTTTTGGGGGCCCATCTATACAAGATAGTGCCAGCATAATACTTTATGGTACTTAAAGCAATGTATAAAAAGCACTTGGGCTATATTGATGGCTAAAGAGAAGGTTTTTATGGATTTTCTTTTTCTAAGTAAAGCCTGGGCTCACTTTTTATATATATAGTTGAAACCATCCTTGATGTATATCTGTCTCTCTCAGGTAATCTACTTCCGTCAAGGCCATGAGGCCTATGTGGAGGCTGTGAGTAGGAGTGATCTCTACCCCATCAACCTAGACAAACAACCCTGGAGGAAGATAGAGCTCAGAGTAAGACTAAAATTTATAAATAGCTTGTTGATATAATGCGAAACGACAGTTGTCTCATGCTGAACCACACCCCCCAAACCCTTTTTATCTCTCATTAACAAAAGTGTTAAGTCATGCTAGAGGTTAGCATCGGGCTAGAAATGAAACCAGAGCCTGACTGGGCCCATCGTCTTTGTGGCCTTTGTAACAAACTCTTCCCTGACTTCAACTGCCCTTCTTTTTAATCTTCAGTTGTACGGTAGGCCAGTCATTATTTCGTTTTACGTTGGCTTTTTGTAAGCTTTCTAACTATTACTGTAAAAGATACACAATAGATGCATAATGGATTGGATTTAAGTACATCAAAATGAATATATATCTTATAATCTCGGCCAAAACACAGTGCAGACCTCTAATATAGAGAGGACAACCACAAATAGATTAAATGGACTGATATCTGAAAAAGGGAAAAACTGCAAGTTGAATAGGGCGATAATAACATTTGTTTGACTGGCATCTCACTACCATATTATCATTTTGAGCATTACTTCATCCTATGCTGCCATGTAACTCTTGAATCATGCAGGTTAAGAAGTATAACAGTTGTAGGTATTCATTTCTTGATAAACTTGAATTGGGGAACAACAAATGGATGTGTTGTTTCCCAGGACCAAGAGTTTGTGAAGATCACTGGAATCAAATATGAGGTGTGTCCTCCAACACTATGCTGTCTCAAGCTGACTCTTATCGACAATGGCACTGGCAAGATCACTGACAAGTCTTTCTCCGTCAAGTAAGGAATCTTGTGAATACAACCACATGAACCTGGTTCCAGTCTGCTTTTTAGGTTTCTGATCAATGCAACCCGTTATATTTTGTACACCTGCGCACTAAATGTTTTTGGTTATTGAAGAATTGAGACTGACTTTCCTCAGATACTGCATTTGTGCTTACAGTAATAAAAGTTAATTTGCAGTGTGCTTCTCTACCAATGTTACGAGAAGTTCTATATATGGTGGTTAGCAATTAATTACTCTGGCTTTAATTATCCTACAGGTATCATGACATGCCAGATGTAATTGATTTCCTGGTGGTGAGGCAAAGTTATGATGAAGCGCTTCGGAGAAACTGGCAACAAAGTGAGTGAATATGGTTTTGAGCTCTTTAGTGATGTACAGGCACCTGTAACTATCAGGACCATATATACACACACACCTCGGTCACACACACCTACCAACCTCATCTATCTATAGAGAGATGAGGTTGTTAATGACTGAGGTAGGATATGTATAGATATAGATATATTAGAGATAGATAGATATCTCTCCATAAACAAAAAATTTAAATGTGTGATTTGTGCAGATGACCGGTTCCGCTCGGTTATTGATGATGCCTGGTGGTTTGGGACCGTTGTCTGTCAGGAGCCTTATCAGCCGGAATACTCAGACAGTCACTTCCAGTGCTTCAAAGTCAGGTAAAAAAGAACTTTTGTATGATTGCAATACCAGTTCTAGTACTAAACTAATGATGTTATTCCTCATCCTTGTACCAACATAACATTTTATGAAAATTATTTAAAAAAAAATTTTTTAATATATATTATTTTGACGTTGTGCCTTTTTTATGTTGTCGCTAGGTGGGATAACAAGGAAATGGAAAAGCTGAGCCCTTGGGATGTGGAAGCTATTCCAGACGATGGTATTTATTAAGGACTAATTACTGCGGGCAGACCCACATCCCCACACACACAACACAGCCTCCTCATCAACATATATACCTGTTGTGCTCCTCAGCCGAGCAGCCGGAGACGGAGGGAGGAGGGGTCCCGGTGACCGCAGAGGAGATGGCCGAGCTGATGTACAAGCCTCTGCCGGGGGAGTGGGGCGACAGGACCAGGGATGAGGAGTGTGAACGCATCATCGCTGGCATCGACCAGCTCATCACTGTCGGTGTGTACACACTTGCTGGATTCTCACTCTCACACCCAGGCCGGCTTTCTCACAGACGTGTGGGGGAAAAAAAAGTCCTGCGATGTGACTATTGCGTATGCGCACATCGCGATGACAATGCCGCAACGATATGTCACGCAGCCCTGTCTCTGTCTCACTTTCTCCATGCTTGCTTTATCGCGAGCTTGTACTCATTCACACCGCAGCCTGAATAACTCACTCGCGTGCTCGAGCATTCGTGCCCGTGCGAGCACACACCCCCAGCCCTTGCCTCCCCACAGCCCCGCTCATTAATCTCCAACTCTGCTCTTGTGCGCCCCCTACAGAGATTGCTGCGCCATTCTCTGGCCCTGTGGACACAGTCCAGTACCCCACCTACTGCACTGTGATCGCCTACCCCACTGACCTAGGAACCATCAGGCTCAGGCTCATGAACAGGTTCTACAGGTCAGCATGCCGGGTCTCTCAATCCCATTAAAGCATTGGTTTTATAAGCAGGGTTTAGTAGGAAAAGTCCAATTGGGTTTTCAATATTCCTAACAAGGTTGCATACTCTTCATCTGAATGTAAAGTCAGCTAAGTTCTCAGTCAAAGAACTGTCCACTTGATAGGCCCTTAGAAGGTCTAAGGTTCTATAAGGTAGTTATACTTCCACTTCTGTGCTCCACAGGCGCCTATCGGCATTAATTTGGGATGTCAGGTACATCGCACACAATGCCCGGACCTTCAACGAGCCAAGGAGCAAGATTGCCCACTCTGCAAAAATCATCACCAATGTCCTTCAAAAGTTTGTCAAGTGTGTTGACTTCCAACTCAATGTTTTAAATGGTGCTATGCTCGCACACTCGCACTCGACTCCTTTGAGCTTATAGTAATGTTTCTTTCCTATTTCCTCAGTGACCCAGGCTGCACAGATATTATGGAGATTTACAATAATGTTGATGAGCTGGATGATGATGAAGATGAGGTAAAATGGGCTGTCTTACTTTATTTAATAGGTCTTTGTAATGGGACATCTACTGTCCCGTTACAGGCTGGTCTTTTCATGAACCTAACAGACAAATTAATGTAAAACTGTTAATGTTATCGATTTCAACAAGAACTTACTTTATTCACCTTCCCAACTTGTCAAAGAACTTGAACAAAGAACTATTAAAGCTGCTGTAATAGCTATATTGAAGGTCTACCAACAGCAGATTAGTACATTTGTGTCCAATTCTGGACTTTTCCAGGATGAGGATGGCGATGCACCAGGCACCTCTACTGGACAAAGGCTACGCCAGGTAAATAAAAGGAAGGGGATCCAAAACGTAGATATTCTCATCATTCTCATTTGCAGTTGTAAACTGTTGTTGACATAATGCTTTGAGTATCGGAGTAATTTACAAGAACATAATGTACCTTGGTGGTGATATATAAGTTTTGTACAACACCTGACTGTGAATGCGTTCTTTACCTCAATATACAGTAAGTCTATATACTGACACTGATTTCCTGGCTTCTTACTTTTTTTTATTCTTTATTCATTTCCATTTGTTTCCCAGTCTCAAAAACATACTTCTAACTAAAACTTGCAGCAGAACATGGAAAAAAAAGTAGTTTGTGGTCTAATTTGAATGACAAGAAACAAATGCAGTGTGGCGAAGGATAGTATGCACTATGATATGATGGCTGGGGGGGGGGGCCGCGGGGGGGGGGGGGGGGGGGGGGGGGGGGGGGGGGGGGGGGGGGGGGGGGGGGGGGGGGGG
>JAOEHI010000005.1:4390030-4420141 GCA_025447815.1 Percopsis transmontana
TTTGGGGTCCTCTGCTGGAGCTGCTACCCCCGCGACCCGATTCCGGATAAGCGGACGACGATGAGAGATGAGAGACTCTATGCTCCACTTTTATCTGATTGAATTATAAAAGTGCTTTAGCTGATGGCAAAATGGCACCATGCCAGCGTCCATAAGCTGAGCAATGGAATGTGGTGCTTTGGGGGACACACAAAGGCAGTAACAAATTTAGTCTTTCCCTGTCCTATTCAAACACATTCATCACTGTAAACAGTTGAGACAGGGGATGTTTTTACAGTAAACTAATAAAATAAAAAACATACATTCATCTTTACAAGAATTAATAAGGAAATGCATTTTCTGGTCACTAGATTAAAATTACGAAGTTTCCAAGGTAATTTCCATTGATAATAATTAGTAGATACAAAGTCAATCTAATAAATGCTGTGTATCTGGGCATCTTATGTCAGGATTCTACTGTGTTTTTTCCTATTGTGTGCTAGCTCCAAGTAATTTGCTGATGTGCAGTAAATATCCATGTGACCACACAGTGTTCAGTGGAAAACATTGTTAATATCATGATGTTGCTTTTAGTTCTCTTGTGACCTGGAATATTTCCACATGCTAAAATAAAAAATACGATAAGGAACTGTACAGTTACCAATCCAAACATGCAACAATGACAACGACAATGCCATTGACGTGAACACCTACTGACCACCCTGATTGTGGTGATCGAGGGGTTTAGCTGTGCACGGCTCATAATGCCAGACCGTGTGTTCGCGTGGCTGAACTGCTGAGTGCAGCGATGACGGGCTAGATGAGAGGGCTCACCTAGGACAGCAGAAAACTGCCTCCTGTGTTGAACCTGAAACATGCACTATACAGTGATTGTGTAACACTGACGTGTGCAGTAGCTGTCCTAGCGATCTAGCTGAGTTGACAGACGACGGATGTCTAGTTGTTGATTAGGTTGGTTATTGGAAGTCCATATAAAATTGAGAGTGAAATGCCAAACTCAAGATAATAATTGAGACAATCAAACTTGAGATTCCATAAACATTTGTTAAGATGTGTCTTTTGTCTCTATATCCAACCTGTCTCTTCCCAGCTGGAGGACACTGTGCAGATTGGGACACTACTGGGTTCTACAAACGGGGAGGTTTGCTTCACACTGGAGGGAAGGGGCCTTAAGGGGGGAGGTAAGCATAGCCACATTTGAATATGACTCCCATATTAAGCCATTGTCCTACTAGCCCTGCCTAAACCAGTTTGTTTCATGCAGGAAGATTTGGACAGACCACACCGCCGCTGGTTGAATTTTTGAAAGACATTCTAAGGAGGTATCCTGAAGGTGGACAGATTCTGAAAGTACGTTTAACACTATACACAATTTATTGTAATTTTAATTAAGCACCAGACATGTATATTTACCATGCCTACCGTATAATGTATCATTTTAATGGGAAATGTACACATTTGTCATTTCCGTTGGAATGTATTCACTTTTCTACATTTATTGTGGCATATGCCTAATAAAGGCCCAGGCTTCATTACTATACATACTATGTGTTCTCTCTGCATGTTTTTTGTTTAAATAGGAGCTTATTCAAAATGCTGAGGATGCTGGAGCCACAGAGGTCAAGTTTATGTATGATGAGACAGAGTATGGAGTGGAATCCTTGTGGTCCAATGATATGGCACAATATCAAGGTAGATTTTTTGATGATTATTATTTAATTTGCAATATATAACACTTTCAAAACTTTATGCATGTTTTCATGTTTTTTGTGCTCATTTGTATGTGTGATTTAGGCAGGTAAAGACTGACGACATGATATTTTCTGGATTGCAGGCACAGCATTGTATGTGTGGAACGATGCAGTGTTTACAGCTGAAGACTGGAATGGAATTCAAGAGATTGCTAGGAGCAGAAAGAGAGAAGATCCTTTGAAAGTTGGACGGTTTGGTATAGGCTTCAACTCTGTGTACCACATCACAGGTGAGGGTTATCCTAAAGTCAACTAAAGAGAACTATATTGTAAGCTAAATGCAAAATAACCTGTATTTGATCAAAATGCCAACATTAGGATAACAATTTCAATTTCTATTACAGAATGTCTTGGATGTTTTACCTAAATTTATAAAGTATCGATTTCAACATACTTGTGTGTTTTTTATGTCTTCTGTGTCAATTCTACAGATGTTCCCAGTATATTCAGTGGAGAACAGATCGGGATGCTGGACCCTCATCAGACCCTGTTTGGAGTCCATGAGTCAGGCCAGTGCTGGAACTTAAAGACAGATATCAAGGAGATCACAGAACTCACCGATCAGTTTGCTCCTTTCATTGGCATATTTGGTAGCTCTGAGAAAACAATCAAGGATGGCAACTTCCCAGGGACACTGTTCCGCTTCCCACTCCGCATGATGGCCTCACAGCTTAGCGCAAACGTTTACAACAAAGAGAAGGTCTTGGAGCTATTCGAGTCCTTCAAAGCTGATGCAGACACAGTGCTCCTCTTTCTTAAGAGCGTTCAGAAGGTCTCCCTGCATGTGCGCGAGGCTGATGGTACTGAGCGCATGCTCTTTCAAGTGACAGCCACAGAGAACACTGACGATAAGATGGAAAGGACCAACTCGCTGAAGACGCTAGGCCAGGCGGTAGACAGCTACAACAACGGCGTGCCATGCTCAGACATCACGTGCGCCACATACCAGGTCAACATGTATACCCAGGATGAAGCAGCCAAGGAGACTGAGAGGACCACTTGGCTGGTATGCAACGGGGTCGGCGGAAGAGGCATGTCCACTGAGCTGGACTCTCTGGCTGATGACCTGAAGTTCATACCAGCCATCGGCATTGCCCTGCCTCTCACCCTGATCGATAACGAAGACGGTGCCACGTCTGGTTTCTCAGGGCGGGCATTCTGTTTCCTTCCCCTCCCGCCTGGGGAAGAGAGCATGACAGGGCTTCCGGTGCACATCAGTGGCTTCTTCGGCCTCACAGACAACCGCAGGAGTATCAAGTGGCGGGAGGTGGACCAGTGGAGGGACCCAGCAGCCTTGTGGAACGAGCTGCTTATCGTCACAGTAATCCCTAAGGCTTACTTCACTCTCATCACCGAGACTATCAGAAGGGTCCAGACAAAGAAAGACCAAGACTTTCCTCTTTCCCCCAGAGCGACATACAGGACCTGGCCAGACCCCAATCAGGTCAAGTCCCGTTGGAAACCTATCCTCCAGCCTCTGTTCCACCACCTGCTGCAACAGAAGGTCATCTACTCCCTCAGTGAGAGTTGGATTGGTGTGGACGAGGCAGTGTTTTCAGAGCTCAATACAGACAAGGACATTTCAGACACAGTGATCAGTTACCTCCAAAGCTCTGGAATGCAGGTGGCCATTGTCCCTGCTTCCGTGGAGGCTGTCTTGGTTTCCAACACAAGCGGGCCCAGTGAAGTGACGAAGGTGACTCCTGCTCTGGTGCGACAAATTATCAGAAAGTCCAGACACAAAGCTATGTCCCAGGAAAAGCTGCTGCTGCTGGAGTTTGTGTTGAGCGACGCCTGCTACAGCGATCTCATCGGCCTGGAGCTCCTACCACTGCAAGACGAGACATTTACAGCGTTTTCATCCTCTGTCAGTGAAAAGGATGCCGTTTATATTGCATCTGAAGACTACCCCAGGTATACACCAAGCTGCAATCTGGAACTTTTACAAATAAATAAATGTACATTTAGCTTTTTTTTTGTTTTACACAACAGTAGGCCTTGTGTTGAAATATACATTTCAACACATTTTTGTTGAGGCAAAAGCCACTGGTTGTAAAATTAAAACAACATATAAACTGGGCGATATGGCAAAAAAAAGTATATCTCGATGCTAATGAGGGGGGGATTTGGGTCTAACTCCAGGTACTGTCCTCTCCCCCGGGAGAAATCGCGAGACAACTGCAACTTGCTATGTTATCAGGAAACTCAAATGACCGCATAGAAGCCCATTTAGAATTTACAAAAGGGCCTATTAAAATCACTGCGATATTCACGACATTAACACATTTTGTATCTCCAACTAAATCAAATACTCACCCAGCCATTCATATAGACAAGTTGCAAAATGTTAATTAAACCTGAATCTTAGTACAATTAGTATAATTAGTAGTTACAGTAATAATAACAGTAACCACCTTTTTAGCATTAATTCCATAGAGGATATAAGGGTTAATTTACATTACACACAGAAGAAACATACAAATCCTACCAATGTGAAGGAACATGAAATGTCTGAAAATTATTGTTGGTATAATATATATATATGTTTTTTTCCCATAAGGGCCTTGTTTCCAGGGCTTGAGGGACGATTTATATTGGAGAGCATTAAACCAGAAGTAATGAACAGCTTGAAGAATGCAGCCAAAAGCAGAGGTAATGTTATACATATTATATGTCATATTCTAAACATATACCCAGTTGATGAGAAGATTTTTATGAGATTTATTGTTAATGACCCAGCCTTAATCTTAACCTTGCACATATAATCTAAATGTATATGTATAGGATTTTTACTAAATGTTCCAGATACATCTGTAAGTTTGCACTGCAGTATGGACAAGTCATAGCAATTCAGTAATGAATTAAGGTTTTATGGGAGCTTTAAATCCACGTTGTCTTAATACTGGGTCACCACGTTCTCCTGCACTGCCCAAGGGACATTAAACCTCGTGTGAATAATTTATGACCTATGTGTTTAATAGCGAGAGAGCAAGCTGGCACAAAGATGAGTAGTTTTTTTGTACCTCACATTCCGCTTAGCTATCAGATCCTCGACACACGCTCTCTTTTGCAAGGTTGCCAAAAGAGCTATGAGAGCATTACAGTGTCTAATAAAACATACAGTATAAGCCACCATTAGGACAAACTACATTATTAACTCAACTGATTTGATCAAATTTAATAACCACTGAATTTCAAATGAAACTGTTGTAAATAATTCTAAAATATAAACAAAAGGGACTTAAAAACTGATGCCCAACTCTCTAAAATATGTCACTTGATTTGCAGTGCAACAATATCTTTGGGGGTGCTCAGGTAGGTATTCCATTGTGTGAACATCTTTCCCTGTTTAGTACTAACCCAAACCAATGCAGCGTTCATAAATGCAGACTATGAAAATCCACGAATAGTCACAAATATAACTAAAAAAGAACACAACATACAAGTCATTAAAATAATACAATTATTTCTTTCAAGAGGGAATTCCAGCATTATTGATCACTACTACATTTAGTTGTTTCTGCAGTGTTTCATGGCTTGCTTCATGACTTTGCATTGGTTGATGAGTGAATCTTGTCAAATTCAAAATTTCTTGTAATGTTTAATGTAAAGCCACAATCTTGAACTTTTTCCAATGTTTCACTGCTATTTATCCCAGATTAAGGGTAGCCTATTGGATGCAGCAGTAGTAGTTGGTCTAATGGATAGTATGGGCAGAAATCCATTAAGAGTATCAAAGTGATCACTTACTACTTACACCATGGGTGTTGCTGAGATAAACTGGAAAGTTCAAGAATGTAGCTATAAAAAAATGAATTAAATTGTCAACTGTGCTTTGTCATAGATGTATAGATTACCTAAACGTTTAACTGATCATAGTTTGGTATTAACTGCATTTTGTGCTTTGTGTGTGCATGCATCTGTAATGTACTGGAACTTTAAGCATTAAAGTAGAGGTCTTGAATTCCTGAATATGAGCATACTAATACGGTACATCTATGTTTTTCTGATCTTTATGTTGTAACATGCAGTTCTTTAACATTTTCATGCTCAAATCTAATATTAAATTGCTTGCCCACACGGATATACTCCCACCCACCTTACCTTAACACCCGAAACATGTTTTTACTTTAATGTGAACCTTATCAGCCCAAGGGAAATTTACATGTAATAATCTATTATTCAAAAGTGACCACAGTGTCCAACATTGACCACATGTAGAAACAATGCTACTTAAGATCACTGAGAAATGTGGAAAAAAAAGATAATCACTCTGTGTTTGTTTGTTATTTCAACAGGCAGGCCCTGTACTCAGGTACAAATGCTAACCCCTGACAGATCAGCTCGACTGATCAAGGAAATCCTGTCAGCAGCCTGGCCAACCAGAGACTTCACAGTCCAATGGGACCCTGGAAACAAAGAGAAGAAGCATCCTACATTTTCTTGGCTGAAGATGGTTTGGAAGCATCTGTATATACATTTTGCAGAGGACCTTACTACCTTTGAAGATATGCCTTTGATCCCAACTGTGCCACTAAAAGATAACGAAGACAAAGTTGAGCTCCTACGTCTCAAAACCCCTTCCCCAATCATCCTTATAAAGGAGGAGGAGACCCCACTTTCTGAAAGTCTTCTGGAAATCATGAAAAAGCTTGGAGCAGTAGTAATAAAAAAACTGGATTCGTGTTTGCAGCACACTCTTCTGAAGAAATACATCTTTCCATCCTCACCAAGTATTCTGCTGCAAATTATGGATAGATCATCAACACAGCGAGTAGCCAGCAATGTCTCTTCTTTCTCTGTCAAAGAAAAGGTTGCACTCAGAGACTTTCTCGCAGGCCTTTCTGACATCACAGAGAAGGAAAAGCGCATCCTGTTGGAGCTTACCATATTTGAGAAAGTAGGGCCATGCTCAGAGAAAGGCACACCAAGTTTTACTTCACTGAGAGGAGCCAGAGCTTTACATCACACAGCCAAGTATCCACCAGATGTGAAGTTGTCCATAAATGTTGTGAGTTGCAATGATGAGGCTTCAATCCGGCTAATAAAGATGCTTAATATTGAACAAGTGAAAACAACTGAATTTTTTAAGCTAGTTATTCAGGATATTGAGAAGGGGTTCTACACAAAAGATGAGATAACCAAAATCATGCTCTGGGCACTTAAACATTTGCTCTTCTTAAAGAATGAAGACTCATCTGTGATTGGATGGCTTTCTACCCTGAAATTCATCCATTCCTCGTCAGGGAAGCCTGTTTCAGCAACAGACCTTTTTGATCCCGAACTAGAGATTTTACAGAGTCTGTTCTATATGGAAGAGAAAACAAGGTTTCCATCAAGTACATTTACGTCATCTATTGATATACTCCATTCTCTCAGACAACTGGGACTCAAAAATGAAGTACAACTCACTGAAAAAGATGTACTCCAAGTGGCAAAAAGGATAGAGGAATTACAAAACAGCAAGGAACCTGAATGGGAATTAATTGTGAAAAAGGCAAAAACACTTTTGCAAATACTTAACAGACAAACAAAATTGGTAAAGTCCACAGATGCTCAAATGGCATTGCTAAAGTTGAAATGGGTACCAGTTTGCAAAGAAAGACCTCTAAATTACCCTATATCTATGTCCTGGATAGGAGATTCCATCAACATCTGCTCTCTATCTGAGATGTGTGATATATCTCATGCAGTGCTTGTGGGATCCTCTGTAGCGCTTGTTGAGCGCACATCTGTTGGTATGAAAAAAGCCCTGAAACTATCCCTAGAGCCACAAGTAGATCAAGTATTACAGCACCTGAAAGCTGTAAATGACTGGCATAAATCTCAAGCATTCACAACAGAGGATTGGTATCAGTTTCAACAGATCCTTTTTGAGATTTACGGCTTCATGCAAGCTCACCTTGAGGATGCAAGAGAAGCAATGAAATCGCTACTTTTTGATTGGGTGTGGACAGGAAAGACATTCTCATCACCTGGCCAAACAGTCCTGAAGCCTATCCCTGAACTGGATTTACAACCTTACCTTTACTCTTTACCGAAGACCATTCGAAAGTTTCATAAACTTTTTCAATTTTGTGGGTCTGTTGAAGAGGTTGTACCAAGCCATGTTTTTCAGGTCCTCAACACTATCAGGAAAAGGTGTGAAGAAGACATGACCAAAGAGGAAAGTAACCATGATCTCTTGCTTTTGATAAATATTTTGAGATGGCTATACAACAATCAGATACCTATTGATGTTGACATGCATGTACCCATCCTTTGTTACAAGGACCCAAGCAAATTGGCTATGAAGCCTATTCATGAATGCACCTACTGTGACATCAAAGTGGATGACTTACATGACCTACTAGAAGATGCATCAGAGCCCATAATATTAGTCCATGACGATATCCCTATGAAAACAGCAGAGTGGCTGAAAGTACCTTGTCTCAGCACAAGACTGATAAACCCAGAGAACCTTGGCTTTGAGCAATCAGGTCAACGAGAACCTTTAACTGTGAGAATAAAGAACATTCTAGAAGAATATCCATCTGTATCAGATATATTTAAAGAGCTCCTTCAGAATGCTGATGATGCCAGTGCAACAGAATGCAGTTTTCTTATAGACATGCGAAAGAACACAGACATTCGGGAGAACCTGCTTGACCCTGGTATGATTGTTTGCCATGGCCCTTCATTGTGGTCTTTCAACAACTCTGTGTTCTCAGATACAGATTTTCTGAACATCACCAGGTTAGGAGGATCAATTAAGAGATGTGAAGCTGATAAAGTGGGCAAGTTTGGCTTGGGTTTCAACTCAGTTTATCACATCACTGATATCCCCATTATTATGAGCAGAGAGTTCATGATCATGTTCGACCCAAATATCAATCACATCAGCAAGCACATAAGAGACAGGTCCAACCCAGGGATCAAAATCAATTGGAGCAAACAACAGAAAAGGCTGAGAAAATTCCCTAACCAGTTCAAACCTTTCATTAATGTCTTCAACTGCCAACTTCCTCTAGCTCAGGAATCCCCATATAAATACAATGGTACACTGTTCAGGCTCCCATTCAGAACTGAGCAGGAGGCCTCTGTCAGTGAAATAAGTAGCACTTACTACAACACCACCGACATCTACTCCCTTGTTGATGAGTTCAGCATATGTGGGCACCGACTGATTTTGTTCACTCAGCATGTTGGAACTATGGTCTTGAAATATCTGAAATATGAAGAACCAAATCCAGCTGCAGCACAAGATGTTGTTACCATCAACAAAAGTGTGTGGTCATCCAAAGCCTCATATGGACCTCTAAGCATCCTGAAATCTGCCGCTAAAGTGATGAAGAAGGTAGCAAGCACAAACCGAGTACCCGCTGATATTCCCAAATCTGGATGTATCATACGCATTACAGTGGAGGAGTTTCACAATGTGTTCAAACGCATCGTTGATCTCCAGTCCCCACTGTTCCGGGGGTCAGAGGAAGATCCTAATCAATACTTTGAAATGGCTGCTAAAGGTGTTCAAACTAAAAGACTTACAGATGAAATGCCCCAAAAGGCAATTGAGGTCACAAACTGGCTCATATGTTCATGCATGGATGTAACTGAAGCTCTAAAGATTTCCCTGGGCGAGAGTGGAAAAAGGCTAGGTCTAGTACCTTGTGGAGGAGTGGCTGTTCTACTTTCTGAAGAGGAAAACCGGAAATGGACAGTAAAGACAAATGTTACACCAATAGGAGAAGTCTTTTGTTATTTACCCCTCAGGATAAAAACAGGCCTACCTGTCCATATCAATGGCTGCTTTGCTGTGACTTCAAACCGCAAAGAGATCTGGAAGACAGACACTAAAGGACACTGGAATTCAGTGTTTATGCGACATGTTATTGTCCAGGCATACTTAGCAGCACTCAGTACACTTCGGTCAATGGCTGAAAGTGGAGATCTGCTTGACTACAGCTATTATGCAGCATGGCCTGATCCAAGCCTTGTGCACGATGACTTCACATTAGTCAGCCAGGGAGTCTACCAAGAAATAGCCAAAGGTGGTGACAGCGACAATGCGAGGGTATTCTCAGATGGCAAAATCTGGGTGTCAATTAAATATGTACGATTCCTTGATGACACCTTACTTTGCAGAACTGACATTGGATCTGCTGCATTCAAGATATTCTTGAAATACCTCCAAAAGAGTGGCTCACAAGACCTTTGTGCTGTTGAGTTGCCTGACTGGGTGAAGGAAGGTTTTGAGGATGCTGGATGTAAAGCAAAGTTGATGGAAAACACCCTTACAGAAAAGCAGTTCTTCTCTGATGTTTTTTTCCCTCATATCCAAGACATTGACAAAGAGCTTCGAGATCCTTTGATGCACTATGTCTTAAATGAAAAGCTGGATCAATTTGCAGAGATCCTAAGAGGGACTCCATGCATCCCCTGCTCTGGCCCCAGTGAACAATTAGTGTTGCCGTCTAGGCTCATCCATCCAGAAGGAAGAGTTGCTAAGCTTTTTAACACAGATGATGGGAGATTTCCCGAAGGATCAACAAAGGATTACCTTAATCCTGTGTGTTTAGTTAAGCTAGTGCAGCTGGGCATGGTAAAAGACGATCTTTCATGGCAAGATCTCATTGAACGGGCTGAATCTGTCACTGATCTGAATAAAAATGATCACATAGCTGCATGCTCTCGCAGCAGCATAATTCTTAGTCTTATCGATGAAAAACTTAAAATGAAAGATCAAGGAACAGATGAACTATTAGAAAAGCTACAAGGCATTATGTTCCTTCCATTTCTGACAAGACCTGCAGGGTTTTCATTGCCATGGCATGGCAATAACTTTACCCCTACAACTATGTTCTCTGCTAAAGAACTGTTCACAACTGAGCATCAAGACACAGTATGTCTTATGAAGCCCATCCTAAATGAGAACTCCCCATCTTTCAAAGGGTGTGGCCCAATCTCACTGGCAGTGAAAGACTGTCTTGGACTGATAAGGAGGCCAACAGTAGGGCTAGTCATAAGTCAACTCAAGGAACTGTCTAAATCTTTTGATGGTGTCACTCTGTATCAAGAAAACATAACAAATGCTTGTTACAAGTATCTACATGAGGAAATGCTACAGGATGACAGTGCAAAGCAGCAAATCATGCAGGAGCTGAAAACATTTAACTCCATTCTGGTGGAAAACACTTACGTTAATCCTTCCAAAGTTGCTTTCCACTTGAATTTTGATGCAGCCCCGTATCTTTATCAGCTTCCCAATAAGTACAGAAACAGTTGTCGAGAGGTCTTTGAGAATGTTGGTGTTCTTTCAAGCTTCACAGTTGAAGATTTTTCAGCTGTTCTCAAAATAGTAAAGCAAGAGTGTGGGCGAAAAGCTCTTACCGAGGAGAACTTTCAGCTCTCTCGAAGGATCATTAGTGAAGGAATATGGAGCTTGATCCGAGACAAAAACCAAGAATACTGCCAAGCAAATTATGGAGAAATTCTTCTACCTGACACTAGTTTGACACTGCAACCATCAAAGTCTTTATGCTATAACGACTGCCCTTGGATTAAAGTCAGAGACTTTACTGTAAAATATTGTCATGGAGACATTCCAAGAGAGGTTGCTGTTAAATTAGGCGCAATACCAAAACGACACAAAGCCTTGGAAAGGTATGCCTCAAATATCTGCTTCACTACACTTGGAAGTGAGTTTGGACAGAAAGAAAAGCTCACAAGCAGAATTAAAAGCATTCTTAATGCTTATCCATCCGAAAAAGAAATGCTAAAAGAGCTGCTTCAAAATGCAGATGATGCAAAAGCAACTGAGATTTACTTTGTTTTTGATCCAAGAACCCATCCCACAGACAGAATATTTGATGATAAATGGGTTCCAATGCAAGGGCCTTCTCTCTGTGTATATAACAACCAGCCTTTCACAGAGGATGATATTAGAGGAATACAAAACCTTGGAAGAGGAACAAAAGAGGCCAATCCTGGCAAAACTGGGCAGTACGGGATAGGATTCAATTCTGTCTATCATATCACTGACTGCCCCTCCTTCATTTCAAACAATGATATTCTCTGCATTTTTGATCCACATGCACAGTATGCACCTGGCGCAACTTCTGTTAGTCCTGGAAGGATGTTTAGGGATTTGGACTCTGATTTTATATCACAGTTTTCAGATGTTCTTGGTCTTTACTTAGGAGAACATTTCAAGTTAGAGCACAGCACAATGTTCAGATTCCCCATACGTTCACCAGAAATGGCAAAGATATCTGAAATAAGTTCGGTTCCTGCATCGGACAGAATGGTACAGAATCTTCTGGATAAACTAAAAACTGATGGTGCAGAGCTCTTAATGTTCCTCAACCACATGGAAAAAATATCAATCTGTGAAATTGAGAATGCAACAGGGGAACTCAAAGTGCTTTATTCTGTGACTGCTAAAATAACAGACGGAGATCGTCTAAAACGAAAGCAGTTTCATGCCTCAGTCATTGATAGTGTGACCAAGAAGAAACAGCTCACAGCTATCCCAGTCCAACAGATTACCTACACAATGGATATAGAGGACACTGATGGAAATTTAACTACATGGATGATCTGCAATCGATCCGGCTTCCCCAACATTGAAAATGTCTCAAAAAGTGTCATCTCAGCCCACAAAAATGAAGACATAACTCTGTTTCCACGTGGTGGCGTAGCTGCATGTGTTAGCCACAACTACAAAAAAGCACACAGAGCATTCTGTTTTCTGCCTCTTTCACTAGAGACTGGCTTACCATTTCATGTCAATGGGCATTTTGCTTTGGATTCTGCAAGAAGGAACCTTTGGAGAGATGACAATGGAGTAGGTGTAAGGAGTGATTGGAATCACAACTTGATGACATCCCTGATAGCTCCTGCCTATGTTGAACTGTTAATTCAACTGAAGCGACAGTACTTCCCAGGTCCTGATCCTACTATGACTGTAGTACAAGGAACACCAATTCATGCTATAAAAGAGACTTTAAGGAAGTTTCTATACTTCTTCCCTGTCAACAGAATGGATATACAGCCGGATTGGTACTGCCTTGTTAAAGCAGTCTATCATTGCATTGATGCTGACCTTAAGCGTCTACTTCCTGTGGTCAGAGCACCACAAATTGACAATTCTGACATGCACTCAGTTATTTACATCTCATGGGTCAACACATCCACTGCAAACAAAGGCAGAGCCTTTTTTGACAATCTGCTTCAAGATGAACTTCAACACTTGAAAAATACAGAGTACAATATCACCACAAGGAAATCTGTTGCAGAAAACGTCTATCGGCTAAAGACCTTGCTTCTAGAAGTTGGCTTCAATCTGGTTCATGGCTGTGATGAGACTGCAAATCTTTACTTCTGCTTGGAAGATGCCGGGATTCCAGTGAGTTATGTGACACCAGAGGATGTGCGAAACTTTCTTCGCACATTTGCATCAACAGACACCTCTTGCCAAGTTGGGAAACTCCCCTGTCGGCTCCAGCAGTCAAACTATAAGCTGTTCCACAGTTTAAAGCTGTTAGTTGACTACTGCTTCAAAGACGTAGAGGTGGATAAAGTCAAAATAGAAGGTCTGCCTCTGTTGTTAACAATGGACAACATGCTTCATGTGTTTGATTCCAAAAGGCCAAAATTTCTGACAACATATCATGATCTGATCTCATCAAGGAAAGAAATGTTCATGAACACACTGTACATGAGGTATAGTGACATCCTCCTAGAAGCAGGTATTGCAAAAACATTTGATATCAGCAGCTTTGGTGACCTACTGGGCTCTGTTCTTCCACGAGAATATCGAACAAGAATCCCAGTAAGGTGGAGAGACAGCTTTGCAAGTGAATCCTGGCTCAAAAGTGCATGGCACTTCATCAGCGAAAATATTTCTGTTAAAGAATACCAAGCAGACACCAAACCTAGTTTTGACAGTGTAATTGACATTCTGAAAGACTGGGCATTGCTACCTGGGACAAAATACATGGCAAGAGACAAACTAGTGGTTCCTGAACATGATGTGCTTTTACCCCTAAGTTTGATAAATATGGCTATCTTCCCACATGGTCAAAATGACAAGGTTTTTCACACCTTAATGAAAGGGGGCTGCATTCAACTTGCAGTGAACAAACTCTGTGTCAAAGAGAATCCCATCATGCCTTTTCTCTCACAGCACACAGCAAACATTGAAAATCCATCAAGTATTCTTAAAGCCCTAGAATACATGATTCAGACGTCAGCATTCAAAGCAGCAAATTTGACAGACAAAGACATTGAAGCGCTTCTGTTGTATTTCAATTGCAACTTGGCTAACCTCACACCGGAGGACGCACAGAGTCTCAAACTCCTCCCATGCTATAAAGCAGTTAGTGGCAGATACACTAGCATTGCAAACTACGGATCATGCTATGTTCTGGCAAAAAACATTCCTACTGCAGACATAGACAAATGGGCCCACACAACATCAGCTGCCTTCCTTGCTGAAAGTCTACAGTTGAAAGAACTGTACAGCTTCCTTGGATGTACCCCAATCGATGATTTGGAGGTCTACCTTAAACATCTTCTGCCAAAGTTTGAAAGTCTGTCATATGATGCAAAAATTGAACACATTGTTTATTTGAAAGAGAGACTTCTGTCAATGGAAGAATCTTGTGGGATTAAGGATCAGCTGTTTGAAAAATTGGAGGCATTGTCCTTAATCTATGACTACACAAACAGGCTCAAGCCAGCCAAATTGTTCTACGATGAGACAGTAAAGGTCTTTGAGGTTATGCTACCTGCTAAGTCATTTATACCTAATGACTTCTTTCAGAAAGTTGAGCAGATGTCCAAGCCCAAAAATGGAACATCATTTCTTACCTCATGGATAAAATTTCTAAGAAACATAGGGCTTAAGCACATTGTCTCTCAGCAGCAAGCTCTCCAGTTTGCAAAAGAGGTCAGCATCAAAGCCCAAACAGAGAGCTGGACTAAAGAAAAAGTGCAAAACATTGTTGATGTTCTCTTGAATCACATTTTCAATGAGAGGACTGATCTATTTGTGGGGGCCTTCCTCAAAGAGCTCTCAATGATACCGTTTCTGTGTCCTGAGCGCGCTCCTGCTGAGCTTATTCGTCTTCATTCACAATACCAAGAGATGAGTGGCACACTGCCTTTGATTCGTTTTAATGGATCTCAACTAAATCCAAAATTCAAGCAAACTGATATCATTCACTTGCTTTGGACATCTTGCCCAATTCTACCAGAAAAAGCTACACCATCAAGTATAAAGGACCAGGATGGGAGCACCTTAACTGGACAGGAACAACTTGATCAAATACTAGACATGCTGGGTGTCAACATGGAACCGCCATTAGAGAAAGTCATAAGCAACTGCAAGAACATCTGCAACATATCTAATCCAGATGATGAAATGGTAAGGACAAGAAATAAAGTTTTAAGGTCCACCTATGAATTTCTCAATGCTGATAAAAGAGATTTTCGTTACCAACTTCGTGGGGTAGCCTTTGTCATGGTTGAAGATGGCTGGAAACTACTTAAGTCTGAAGAAGTTGTAATTAATTTGGACAATGAATCTGACTTCAAGCCCTATTTATACAAATTACCACTCGAACTCGGCACCTTCCATCAGCTGTTTAAAATTCTTGGAACAGAAGATGTTGTATCGACAAAACAGTATGTTGAAGTGCTGTGCCGCATTTATAGAAATTCAGAGGGCAAACAGCTTGATCCAAATGAAATGAGAACTGTGAAAAGAGCTGTCTCAGGATTGTTCAAAAGCTTACAAAATGATCCAGTGGAAATTCGTAAAGATCTTGACAGTCTCAGAGATTTAATATTTTACCTGCCAAGCCATGACGGTAGACTAGCCAAATCAAATGGCTTAGTGTTCGATGATGCCCCACATTACAAGAGCAGAATTCAGGGCAATGTTGGTGTTCAGATGCTTGTTGACTTGAGCCAGTGCTATCTGGGGAAAGATCATTCTTTCCATACAAAGCTGATAATGCTGCTCCCACAAAACCTAAGGCCCAGACTACTAAGTAACATCCTTGAAGAACAACTAGATGAAGATTCACCCAAAATGTGCCAGTTTGGAGCTCTCTGCTCACTTCAGGGTCGACTTCAACTATTGTTGTCCTCAGAGCAATTTATCACAGGACTGATCAGAATAATGAAACATGAAAATGACAATGCATTCCTTGTAAATGAGGAAAAAGCAATACGTCTCTGCAAGGCACTTTGTGAGGGGCTGAAGGTATCTTGTTTTGAGAAGCTCCAGACAACATTAAGAGTCAAAGGATGCAGTCCCATCCCGCACAGCCGCAGTGAAACCCTTGCCTTTCTGAAGCGGTATGGGTCAGCTGTGATTCATCTCTATATCCAGCATTCAGACAGCAAAGACATCAATTTTCTCCTAGCACTGGCTATGACATTGAAGTCTGCTACAGACAATTTGATATCAGATACATCCTATCTAATTGCCATGTTAGGCTGCAATGACATTTACAGAATCACAGAGAAGCTAGACAACCTTGGGGTAAAATATGACACAACAGAGCCCTCAAAACTTGAGCTGCCTCTCCCTGGAACCCCTATACCAGCTGAGATACATCACATACTCCTCATGGATCCCATGAATGTATTTTATCCAGGCGAATATGTTGGCTACCTAGTAGACTCTGAAGGTGGAGACATCTATGGGTCCTACCAGCCTACCTACACATATGCTATTATTGTTCAAGAAGTGCAAAAGGAAGAGGAAGACAACCCAAGTGTCCTTGGAAAATGTTTTCAGATTGACATTGGTTACAGTGAGTACAAGATAGTTAGTTCCCTAGACTTGTACAAATTCTCCAGACAAGATGAAAGCACTCATGTTAGAGATAGCAGTGCCTCATCAACTCCAACAAGCCCAAATTGTCGTTCTGCTGGGCCAAGAATGGTTCCACCTCTTTTTGGCGGTAAGGAAAATCAACGACCCTCTCCCCAGAAACAATCCCCTAAGAAGATTAAGCTTCACGCACTGCCTGAGATTCTGAAAGAAGTGACCTTAGTGGTTGAACAAGCTTGGAAGCTTCCTGAGACCGAAAGAAAGAAGATTATTCGACGTTTGTATCTCAAGTGGCATCCAGACAAAAATGCAGAGAATTTGGACATTGCCACAGAGGTGTTTAAGCACTTACAGAATGAAATTAGTAGGATGGAGAAACAGTCTCTGACTGATCAGCAAAACACAGACAGAGCCTCCAGGCGACCCTACTCTACATCCTCAACGCGTTTCCAGTCAGAGAAGTTCTCCTTTCAAAGGTTCTACACCTCATGGAACCAGGAGGCAACAAGTCATAAGTCAGAGAAGCAACAGTTCAGGGAACATTACACTACCTATGTAGGTTCATCTCATTCTAATCGTTTCTTTGTGCCCCCAACTTTCAAATCTGTTGGAAACCCCGTAGAAGCCCGCAGGTGGCTGAGGCAAGCCAGAGCCAACTTCTCTGCTGCCCGGAATGACCTACATAAGAACGCCAATGAGTGGGTATGCTTCAAATGCTACCTGGCCACAAAGCTGGCTCTGATAGCTGCTGACTATGCAGTCAGAGGAAAGTCAGACAAAGATGTGAAACCAACTGCTCTGGCACAAAAAGTAGAGGAGTACAACTCCAAGTTATCTGGACTTGCTCATGACGTTCAAATCCTGGAAGCATATGGTGTGGATAGCCTAAGAACTCGTTATCCTGATCTTCTTCCCTTTCCACAAATCCCAAATGACAGATATACATCTGAGGTTGCAATGCGAGTGATGGAGTGCACTGCACGGATTATCATAAAACTTGAAACTTTTGTTCAACAAAAAATGTAATACTGTCGTCAAACTGCAGTTAAATACAAGAACGTTTTATTGACTCAAGAAAATATGCATAGATCCTCGATAAAATAGAGGGCTATAGTGCAATACAGACTACAGTATGTTATTGTTTTAAAGCAAATAGAAGTATCTAGCTGGCAGCTTATGGTACATATGCATATCCTACCTATGGTGGTGGTACTGTGGCCCATGCACAATGTATACATGTATGGCTCCCTATGTGTTATTAGTAGGCTCTCTGAAAACAAATGTCACTATAATGTTGATCTGCAGATGCTGTACATACAAATGCCTCAGTACATTTTGTTTACCAAATTCTCCATATTTTTGTTTGTTAGATTAGTAAAATGATGCTGCTTTTTTATTTTACCTTTTTATAAAAAAATATATTTTTCCTGTCCCAGATAACTAGTTGACTGTACAATATGGGTGTACCTATTGTTTCTCTATAAAGTCAAAAAATATTATTGCAGTGTGTCCCAATGGCCGAAACTCAAAACCATCCAAGAGAATTACAGTCAAGTTTGTATGTGTACATTTGAATTTTTTGTATTTTGATGGTTTATTTCTTATAATTTCTGTAGAAGTTGTAAATGTAATGTAACATAATCAATGCTATAGAAGCACTTTCTTGAAACTCTTCATGTTTTTGCACTTAAACTTATAGGGCCCTATCTTGCACCTGGCGCCGTCTTTGCTAGTTGTTAAAATAGCAAATACACTTGCGTCCATTTCAGCGCGTGTGGTTCTTAAAGAGGTGTGATTAGGCAAATTGTTGGCGCATTGCTAGGCTATCTTGATGCAGCGGAAAGCGATTGCACGATTGACAAAAAATAACCTGGTCTGAACTGTTATTTTACGTGCGCATTAGCAAGATAGTAATATGCGCCTACAGTCGGGTGCGAAACGCTTACTCACTTCTTACACACACAAGGACGCGCAGCAGCGACATGCAAAAGATTAAAAATAAAAAGGGTACAATGTGAAAGATTACTATTGTGTACATCAAGCAATTTTATCCTGCAATTTTATCGCGCGCTTTCACTTCGCTCACAAGCAGATTCGTCTCCTCTGCAAAAGCCATGGGAGATGACACTCTCATTGGTTTATTGCATGTTAACGCCCAAAACATACATGAATAATCAAGAAACTAAGTACAACCCTTATGAGCTTCGACCATGTTTTCCGCCGTTAAAATAGCAAAAGTGGATTTGGACACGCCCTGAATGCACTTGCGCCATGCGCTTTAGACCTTGTGCTTGGATCGTTAAAACAGGGCCCTTAGAGCGCATGTGTCACCCCTGCAACTAGGATGAATATCTAACTGTGAAAACTTGGTTCAAATCTCTTTTGTTCAGGTAGTGTCAGCATAAATGATTGTTTAAATGAGTCTGCAATAACATTGGGGGAGTAGGCCTATTTGGATCCACACTATTTACTGCATTTATGTTAGTAGTTTGTATGCATAATTTGTTTGTATTCTTTGAATATGACAAAACAGCCCATAGCTCAAATATAGTTTAATCAAGTATAAAAAGAGCCATTTTAGTTCTACAGGAATAGCATGGGCATATATAAATATTACATTTTGATACATTAAAAGGACATGGTACTTATATATTTCAGGTATACCTTTTTACCATGTTTACTTTGGGTAATGTTAAAATGTTTCATTCTATTTTTATTTGACTTTTCAAATTGCAATGTCATATTTTATGCATTTTTATTGTTTGTTGTCTTAATGCACCTCATTGTTGAGGTAAGTCAGCCAAGGCACGCTCCTTCAAACATATTTTACTAACATTAGCAAATATATGTCACATGTTGATGTACAATGTGCCATAGGTAATAAATCCTTACATGCCACTTCCTAAGAAATGTTTTATTCAAAGCGAAAGCTATGTAGCCTAGGCCTACTATACAATATACAAGTTATATTGCTGTCGACAACCATTATATTGAATAGCCTATATTTAATATTTGTTGATCTGTAATGGTATAATATATAACAGTGGTGTACAGACTCTGAGGGGCAGGGGCAGAAAATGAAAAGAGGGTTTTCTACATGCAGCACTTGGACAATCAAATCAATGATACATATATTTTTTTATGTTGGTATGTGTCACTGACGTGCTAGACATGGCCTTGGGGACAAATACATTTGTAGACAAACAGCATTTTAAATACTTAAAAAACAATTCTTAGTCAAAAATAATACAATCATAAAGAATTGTATAATTAATTTTATAATTATAACATATAATTTACCCAACGAGTTTTGTGTGGTTGTTTGACACATTATGGTTTGATCAAACCTGCAAATATGGCTATAGCCTACATGTTTGCCACAATATTCAGAGAATATAATTTTTAATGCTTTATTTTGGATTAAAAAAATATATATTTGGCAACTGGCAATATAACTTCAGAAGGTGTAGAGAAGGTGTGTATAGTACTGCTGATAATAATTCATCGGTCTTTGTCATAACGCATCCTGATTGGTAATGCTAAACCAATCCACTAGAGTGCAGTACAGAGCCGATTAGTAGTGCTCTCCGTTTGGTTACAGCAGCATTCTAGCTCATTTACAGTAAGAATGCTTTGTGGTGCAGGTTAAAGATTATTGAGCGAGTGATGGCCTTTTGAGGGTGAAATAAAAGGTTTTGCTGTATGCAACTCTTAAAACTCTTAGCGCTCCTAAAATTTTCAAATAAATTGATTTGAAAATTTGAGGAGCACTAAGAGTTTTGAGAGTTTCAAATGCTTTAGAAATTGGGCTAAAGCGATTGAGAAGAACTGTACACTGTAAATAAAGACATTGTGTTACAATACTTGAATACAAAAATCTGAAATATAAACGAAACATTTTTTAAATGAGAAAACAAATACCAATAATATCAAGTTTATTCAAACATACAAAACGAATAAATACGCATTCAATATTTTATCAAAATATTACAACTGAAAATTATAAATTCACAACAAAAACCTTACACACCTTCCCACACTACCCCTTACTTGAAGGTGAAAAGGACTGTCCCTTATATCTTCCATGATGGGGGGGATTCAAAGACGATTTAAAAAAACTGCTTGTGTTTCCTACTTACACATGTGTATTTTTAAACCTTCATGTTAATGGTCTTAGTCTTCGCTAAAGCAGTACTTTATATCAACTATTACAAAGTTTTGATCGCATTACATGTACAGCTCTGAAAGGTAATGGCTAGTGCTATAAATATCTTTGGTTGTCGTAAAACATGTTATTGAGTAGACTCCAGTACTATTTTTTTTCCACAAGTAAGCAAGACAGCCATATACAGTGGCAAACACAACCTTATTGCAGGGCTTCATAATTAATCTGGGCCAAATAATCGAATCAATAACACATTTATTTCTAAATAAGATCAACTGTAAAATCTCTTCAATGTGTGTATAGACAATATAACACTGTTTGAATATTTATCAACATTTATCATGCTTTTCTCCCCAACATATGGAAAACATACAATACACCTCAAACAAGTATACATATAAAGGACTTGGAGACAGAAGGACATGAGGAAGGCTTGACAGAATTCAGAAATGAGCAAAATATGCAATGAAGAAAACTAAATCCTATTTCAAATGTTTGGATATTTTAATCCAAGCCCTTGACGTGTGTATTTTTTTTATTGCACCACTAAATAATATTGCATAGAATGTAAGCTGTTTAACAGCTCCTCATTGCCCAGCCATAATACTGTGTGTGTGTGTGTGTATAAAAACAAATTTAGAACTGATTTGGATCTATCTGAATGTGCCTCTAGATAAAGTGGCAGTTGTGTACAGACCTTTGCTTTTCCTCAGATGAAATATTTAAAGGAAACTTATCTAAGGCAGTGGTTCTCAAACATTCCAAGGTCACGACCCCTAGAAGGAGGTGGTTTAACAGTGGCCCTGCTGAAAGTTTTTATATTCATTTATTTATTTTCATTTGTTTATTTTGTAACCCAGTTTTAGAATGACCAATCTAAGCTCTAAGACACTTTCAGGAAACGTGCCAGATATAAAGAGTTGTGCTTTCTGCTTCACAGAGGACTTGCTTCTGTCTTTTTATAATCGTGGATGTGGTTATTCTGTAGTTATTATTATAACTAGCACTCCTGGCTTTCGCTGCAAGTGGAGGTGACTCCGGCCTTGGACAGGAAAAGCTTTCCACTGGGACAGACACACACTTCGTAGAGACCCCGAGTGTTGCCAGACACGCCTCCCCCGCTCAGGGGCAGGCTCGGCAGGCGCACCGTCTCGGCGTCCAACACCAGCTGCACACCAGACCGCATGGAGAGCAAGGACATTTAAAGGGGAATGCCAGAATGAGGACCAAACAATCAAAGAATCAAACCAATACAATCAATGTTCAGAAACTCTACTGCCACACTCAATACAGGGATAACAAACGTATTTGCAGTGCAAAAAACAGACTTGCTGTGGGCTATCGACTACACCCGTTTGTGCGGTTTATTGCCAATCATATACATTGCTCAACACTCAATGGCCATGTACATACAATAGCATGGCAAGCAGCAAGGCTACAGCTGTAGAGGGAAGCGTATATGACATACTAATTCATTTAACACTGAATGTGAAACTAATTATAGAACATTCCTATGTCAGAATCAAGTGCAACACTTCCAAATCCAAATGAATGAATTCAAATATAAACAGATTTGTATGAGGGCTGGTGAACAGATTCATTCTTACCAGTCCTTCACTAGACTGCAGAAGGACGTCCATGGTGGAAGCTGCTTCTATGTTCCCGCCCAAAGCTTTAATATGAACTCCATTTGGTGCAGCTATACTGAGGGAACGGGTTGGCGACTCTAACCTATGACAAAGGAATAATGAACCACAGTGACCGGTGTCTGCCTCTGGCCCTGTGGAAGGCCTAATTCTAAGAACAGCTCAAAATGGGGGGCTTTTAAAATACTTAAAAGTGATACCAGACATTGTACACTACCACTTTAACTACTTTAATATTCCGTAAAGAAATTAACATTATACTTTTATTGCTTACCTCAGGTCTTTGAGTGGTTCGGAGCTAAGCAAAGGCACCTCTACGGAGTGCTGGAACAGTGCTCCTTCAGGTCCTGGCAGAGAAAGAAACACACAAATATAAAGACATTAGAGCATTCCTGGACCAATAACCTAGTTAGTTCTTTACACCGGGCAAACAGCAGTTTGTGGGTTTAAGTAGGTGTACTCAACTGTCACTGGAGTCAATTGTAGGATTTAAAAGGCCTCAGGACTGGGCCCAATGGTATTTACACTCTAGTAGTGTTAGTTTTGAGGCACAACTCACTCTCCCGACATTGCAAGTGACATTCAGCTTGAAGTGAGTGAGTTATGAGTTATTTACATATAAGTACTGTTTGAGCCAGGCCTAGCATCTACAGTGTGTGTGGATCATTGTTATCTATTCAACTGTGAGCATATATATACTGTTCATGTGTCTAAATCTCTGTTGTGCTGCTTTTCACATTAGGCAGTCGAGGACATGGGCGGACATGTCCTCGACTGGAGGACACAAATGAAGTGACCACCACTTCCGGCTGATCACTGTAGCGCAAAATTACCCTGACATTCAGTCTTTAGCTGACAGTCTCTTCAACACTAATTAGACAAGGCAGTGTGAGGTCAATGACCTGCCATCAATATGCACACTCGACAGTGAAAGACACTGAAGCCAAGATAGCGGGGGTCTGGTATGGTTGGATACCTTTCATAATAAGAAATAACCCGTGTCTGCTTTGTTTAAATAGCGATGCTTAACACATATGTATTTATCAGGATTAGATACACTATGTTTCCCATTATCATTTTGTATTCATGTGCAACATTTACATTTTCAAGGCAGCCTCAGCGGTACAGATCATGCGTCGTTAATGACAAATTATTTAATTGACAAGAAATTAATTCACAGAGCTGATGTTACTTATTTCTGGCCAGGCCAGCAGTGCTATAGCGTTATCATGGTGACAGACATGGCAGGTATACCTGTGATGCGTAGCTTGTTTGGTCCAATCACGGCCTCTTTGCGGTCTGCAGTAAACAGCATCCTGTCATTGCGGGAATTAATGACCAGATCCTGAGCATACACCGTTGCCTGCTTTGGGCCTACAACAACAATAACACTTGTAGAAGCGACTTGGTAGCAAAACCTGACGCTAGTCGATAGTACTTAATTTTTCTAAATGCAATACTATCATTCCTTTAAGAACTCTCAATTAAGAAGGATTCAAAGACTGCCTAACAACCAGTGATGCAGGGGTAAATAAAGTGCTAGACAGACACACAGACAGAGAGCCACTAAATTAATACAGCAATATACTGAATATTTTATGTACTTTGTTCATACTAGTTTAATCATTTCTCTCTGCACCTCATTCAACAGCAATGAAGGATGCGATAATACTACAGTTGAAGCTGTCCTCAGGGCCTCTGTCTGATAGGGAACATTGGAGAAGGGTAGAGAGATGAATCTTGGACCAAATGGATTTTAAATGGGAATCAACGAGATTATTAATGGAGAGATGCTTTCCTTTAATGTTCCGATGAAAAACTGCCCCAGGACAACTTTGTGAATAGCTGTACCATTACCCTCATACTATGATGTCCACTCTCTCTCTGCTTCATAATGACCCTCCCTCCTACATGTTCGTGTCTTCTGTCATCATCTTACCCACAAATATGCTTCCTGTGACATCACCATTTTCATTGCGGGAGTTAAGGGAGACATTTTCAGACGACTGCACTAGAAGTGAGGAGTTCTGGAAAATTAAGCATTTTGACAACATGACCATTGTGTACCACACACTATGTACAGCAATCGATCTGTCTATCCTCAATGTTTGTCAAAAAACACTAGCAGTCTCAAAAGCTACAACGAGCTAAAAACTAGCTTTTTTGCCAAAAAGCTTTAGAAACTGTTAACATAAAAAAATTACCTAACTGATTTTATCCTAGAGGTTGTTTTTAGTACATTATAGACCTTGTTAGAACCTGGATACATTTGTAAATTCTTACAGAAATTCAGACTTTTTTTTATGAGGGCCATAAAGGAAAGGGGCTAAAAATCGCTGCTATGAGCAAGAAAAACCCATAATATGTAAACAACTGCAGCAAAGTGTTCCCATCTGCTAGCAGGCGTGCCATAAACTACTTCCCACCACAAATATCCAGGAGGTTAATAAGGAGCTCTTTGCAGCACCGCACATACTGACAAATCTGGGGTTTTCTGCTAATTCTCAGTTCAATGACTATGGTTTGGCCATAGTCATTGAACTGTCCCATTGTCTGCCATTAATTAAAAAAAAAAATTTAAATCTTAACAGGAAGTGTCTAATCTCTGCGGACAGAGGGCTCCGACCAGGCTTGGGCTGCCAAACTACTTTATTCCGCATTAAGTTTCCTTAGTGCTAGCAGGAAAGACGATAAAGGAGTATGGAAAGCCAAAAACAGAAGGGAGAGGAGCAGTAAAATTAGGAGGAATGTGTAGAAGAAGACAGTATGTGTTAGTGGATTATCTTACTTCTCTAGAGTGAATCTCTTGGGCGTAGAGAGGAAAGAGGAACTCAGACTCCCCCTCTTCCAACCTCACCCCGCCTGGGTGCACTTGGAGGAGACCCATTCCATCCTGTAATGGCAGCCAGAACAAAGAGACTGAGTTACGCATGAAGGCAAACACTGCAGCTAATAACATACACGTACATGGAAATGGTGCCAACATAAAAACAAAGCTGCGTCATTTTAACTGTAAATTAACTAACAAGTCTGAGGCCTCAGATAAAAGCAGGTCAACAACCTTTATTTCTTCATCCCACAACCCCCTAGAAGAGTTTACCACAGATGAGAAAATAAAGCGCCTTCAGTTCTGAGAACAAACCAGCCTGGACCGAAGCTCTGTTCTACCCACTGCAGTGTGTGTGTGTGTGTGTGTGTGTGTGTTGTGCCTCTATTTCTCCTGCATCAGAATGCATAAATCCACAGATGCCATCTGGACCTCAGATGGGGAAGCGACAATGCACCACGCAATAAAAAACACATCAACTCTGCTGTTTAGACAGCTAAGTATCCGCAGATGATATATGGTTCCAGGTAGCCCAGGACACGTCAGATTGATAAATAAGGTATCAAAAGGCAAAATATTAGTAGAAAAATTAAACAGTCAAGGTTTAAAGCTGAAATAATACTTTACTTCACAAGCATTTTAGTGGTTGGAAAGAGAGGAAAAGAAAAAAAGAAGGAGCCTACATTTTCAAATAGAATGCTGGCAAACTGCTGTAGCAGATGTACAGCAAGACTAGCAAAGATAAACCTTAACTAAGTACCCAATAAAAAATTGTTTAAAGTACATTGTAATTGTAATTACACACACTACAAGCTATTGAAGGACTGTACAGAGGGGAGAATGGTAAAATAACAGTATCAAAATGTGTATAAATATAGTATATTCTGTTGAGAACAAATATGAACATGTACACAGTAGGTCTCATGGAACGAAAGAAAGAAAGGAAAGAAAGGAAGGAAAGGAACGAAAAAGAAAGAAAGGAAGCAAGGAGGGAAGAAAGCAAGGAAGGAATGAAGGAAGGAAGTGGCAGGTACCGTATTGAACCACATGACCCGGAGGATCCAGATGGTGAGAGCGAAGTTGACGACCAGAATGATGATGAGCAGCAGGACGAACAGGTAGAGGCAGCGCTTCCTCCAGCCATAAATGCCAATCCTATAGTCGTGGTCGGACACTGGCCTGGGGACACTGCTGTCCTGGGTGGTGGTGACATACTGTTCCCGCACCATCTGTTGGGCGCACACAACACCGGGCTGACGGATCATGGAATTAGCATAAACATGCTCAGTGTGAGAGGATGCGTCTATAGTAAGGGTGGCATTTACAGCCACTAGTGCAGTGGTCTTCAAAGTGTGGGTCGGGACCCGTCAAGGAGTCACGGGATGATGTCAGGGTTAAAATGTAATATGGAGCAGTCCACTCGAGATTATATGTCTCACAAAATACCAGCCAGAAAACACAAAACAAAAAAAACTAAGACAGAAACTAAAATAAGATTAAACAGATGAAATGCCTCAGAGGAAAGGAGGACAGTTTAGGCTGAATAAACAAGCCTTTCCCAAAGCCACCATTCTTATCACACTTGAAGCATCATTTTTAAACTTGATAACAAAACGTATCTAAACAAATGTGCACCCACAGTGTCTCAGTGGAGTAATCCATGCCTGTTAGCTGTATATCTTCAGCAACCATAGCAGGGGACAGTGGACTAAAGTTGCACTTTGCTTGGGCCCCAGCTCTTTAAGATCTGGTGTTTCAGAGATGATAAAGGCATAGTTGCCATGGCCACTAGGAAGAGCTACCTTCCCGTTGTATGCAGTAAAGATGAGGAACAGGCGTGTTGGCATAAAGTGTGGAGAGTATCTCTTTCCCACAAAACCAACCTCACCGTAGGATGTGTCATATGGGCTCAATGCCCAGCCATGATGAATAGTGTTATTTCACAACCAAACAGTTAGTTTTGCCCAGAAAAAGCTCCACCTAACTCTACTGCTAAAGGGACAGGAGGGGTAGAGGGACTGATAAGGACCAGATTATTATATGGACTGGCTATTTTTCTCTTTGTCCATATCTCAGCTACTTTATATTCACTAATCTTTCTTTAGAGAATGAGTCATGATGACAAATGGAACCCGGGCAACAGTTTTCCGTGCAGACTTTCATTGTAAACTCCAAAGTAGAATGCCTTAACACTTACTGACATATAGTTTCAAGGAAAGTTTGAATCACGTCTTCAACCTAGTTTTCATGAGAACAATTAACAAAGTTACTTTATATTTATATATATATAAATAAATATTTATATGTATATATATATTATACACCTTAGAAAATCACAGCTAATTTGCAAACCTGATAATCACCCACAATGCAGTATGACTAAATTAACAGACAAGCTAAAGCAGCTCTCAGCTTGCTCATTATGGTGTTAATACATTTGTTCCAACCCGCTTCAGTTAATTTAAATGACAACACCAAGAGGCATCTCGCCTTAACGTCAGAGCGAAGGCCAAGTAGCAGCTTAAGGCTGAATCTTTAAAGCTTTCTCCCTGTTCCGGTTTCACAGTAGCTTTCCATAGCAACCCAAATAAACACTCACTGAGCAGCTTCTCGGCTAGTGTGCCAAGGAGAAAATCCACAATTTATGGAAGCTATTATTAGCAAAATACGCGATCTTACAACTCCTAACAAAACACAGGTGTTGCAGGATTTACAATGTATTTAAGTTTACTGACAAAAGGACATTTCATCTCAGTTATAACTGTCAATATCTTCTGCAAGAGGCTTAAGACTCACCTCTTCAGAATCCACCTTGGCAACTGACCTCTCTACCCCATAACACTCCCACTAACTGAAATTCTTTATGACAATCCCTTGACCATAACTGAAAAAAATCCTCTTTTCTTCTTAGATGTAAGAAAATGTAGCACTTCTTCAGATTTAGCAATTGTTTTGAGGATTGAACAATATGCTATGTAGGCCTACTGCATGTTGCAAAATGTATAACTAACTTGGCCCTAATGACATGTGGCTGTCATTCTAACAGAATGTTTTCTTATAATAACTGGTGTATGGCCTATTCAGCTATTGGATAAAAGTGACGTGCTAAATGCTGTAAATGTAAATATATTTTATTGCAAAATGACTTATTCTACTTTAAAAAGGATTTGCAAAAATTGCTTACACCACAAGGGCTGTTGCTAAACAGATAACTGGAGAATATTACACAATCTTTCCAATGTGGATGAGGAGCATTACTTGGGTAGATATTTTACTAGTGCTATTTGTCATTGGGCACCCTCTTAACTGTAAATGCTTAGTTCCTGACATTGGCTTCTTTCTGAGCCACAGCTTGACCTGAGCTGACCTGACCAGCACATTGCAATAAGTTATAAAATGACGTAGCTGAACATATGGGAAAATAGTAGTAGGCTACCCAAAGGAGCTCAGAAGTTTAGCAGTGAGAAAAGGGAACTATGGAAAGCTAAGCTTATTGCTCCTACCAGAAGTTCATATCTGTCTGTCGGGTCAGTTGCTGTCTTCGTGTCTACACTGCTGTAATGCTTCTGCCTCTATAAATAGTATTGTGAACTAAATTTAAGATATCAGTACATACAAACATGCACACACCACATATAAGTAACAAACTAATGATTATTGATAGAGGTATGTGAACAATAAAAACACCATATTCAGGGTTTAAGTATCGCAGAAAGAGAAGTTATTTTTATACTTTGCTGACCATGTACGGGGAAAATGTAGACTTGCTGCCAAAATCCTTTTCTAGATCCAAGACAATTTATATAACCACCAATAAACTGAACATAGGAAAAAATGGAAGAAATACTTTGAGAAACAAAAATAGCCACACTAAGTCAAGGTTTAGATTGAAAAACAACTTTTACAACTAAATGAGATGATTACAATAAAAATGTCACGGAAACAAATAGCAAAATGACATTGACAGTTTGCCTCAGTCATGCATTACCTACCTTGGTGTTGCTGGAGCACAGCACTTCTCTCTCCTGTGGAAGGGTAGATTGTGTGAGCTCTTCCAGCAGCAGCAGCAGCAACGTCTGTCAGCCACTCAACAGCTGCGTGCCATAAATGTAGCCATGTGCCTCAACTAATCTCCACAAGACGGCGCTCCAACTTCGTGCTTAAGCAACGTATTACCACCTCTTTGACTCCAGCATAAGAACAGCAATTTGTGATTGTGTATGTAAGAGTAGTATAGGGAGGAGAACGAACGGTAAGCCTGGAGCAACAGAATAGAAAGCGGCGCATTTGCAAGACAGTTTGAGAACTAGCCATAGAACGTCGCGATTATAACGGAATCTGCCCCATGTCATTTATACCAGTGAGTCACAGGCTGTTCAAACCAAGGCTCCAGTCAAGTCTAATTTAAGTTGTTAATGCTCTCAGAGGTAAAACAAGCCTTTCAGATAGCTTCTCCGTGTCACAGCCAGCAGAACCTATTAGACCTTGAAGGGGGCTTTTAGTCAGTGAGACATGAGGGACAGGCAACAAGCAGTGTGTATTAATAGACAGTGGGGTGTAGCAACAGATGAAATGGATGTGGTTTGCTGAATGTAATGGTAGGCTATACGGTTCTGCACGGAGCTTCGCATTTATCACATAATACCCCCCATAATGGCTAATTGTTACAATTTAGCATTTACTATATTTAGCAAAATATTACTATTTCAATCACTGAAAAACAAATTCTAGAAATAATTCTTTAGCGCTAATGACCTCAAGGCAATTATAGAAAATAAAACCAATCTGTTGGAAGTGATCTGATGACCCAGATGATGGTAGATAGAAATACTGCATAGATCTTATCTAATGGAATGGAGACATTTTGCTGCCTTACTCCTAAACAAGTCATTTGT
>JAOEHI010000005.1:4430105-4471341 GCA_025447815.1 Percopsis transmontana
CCCCCCCCCCCCCCCCCCCCCCCCCCCCCCCCCCCCCCCCGCCCCCCCCCCCCCCCCCCCCCCCCCCCCCCCCCGCCGCCCCCGCCCCCCCCACGACACATGCAGTTTCCTATTGTATCTCCTTCAAACTACAGGCTACTGGTGGGGTGGGGGGGTCAAAAAGAATGATTTGGAAAATGTTTTTAACGTTCACCTTTTCCTTAATCGCATCAACCTGAAAGGGAAATTAAGAGAGGCAACTTAAGGAAGGATAATCAAACAGAAATCTCCCAACACAGAGAGACAGAAAGAAGAGAAAGCAAAGAAACAGGAATAAATGCTTAGAGAAATCAGAGGGGAGAAAACAAATCGCAAGAGATGGTAAAAAATATGGTGCCACACAAATGCAAGTCAAGTAGCTGAGATTTCATTCCTACTACAGCTCGAGAAACTGATTGAAAACTGAAGTTTGAAGCAGATGGCTGTAATTCAGATCTAAGACAATAGTGTTTGGAAAAAACAAACATCTTTAACCTAATGATGCTTGGAGTAGCAGTTAGCAGAATTGGTGGGTGCCCCCCACAATGTTAAATTACTATGAAAAAAAAAAAAAAAGGTGCTGTAGGTAGGATTTAAGAGCTATAAATTTGCAAGTGTAATTTCTTGGCATGGAAATGAAATGGCATGGACATCCATCAGCTATCAGTGAGTGAAATGCTCTGTGGAAAAATCTGCTCTGGTAGATAGCCCCTGCCTCTATATAAGTCGATTTAGATTTTTAAGGCCGTCCGAAAAAATTCTGACCAATAGGGGCCTCTTTTCCCCGATTGGTCCTGCGAATCTACAGTACCTTGCCTGTCAATCACACGAATGTGCTCACACAGCTCAATGGCGCTTCGCAATGGCAGACCAATGTACTCCAGAGGGAGGGAAAAGATGAGGAAGGGGTGGATTTTTCTAAATGTTACCCTTTTGTTCTTTTTTAGCCATCTCTCATTGCAACTCTCAGATCCTACCTACAGCAGGTTTAACTACTATATTCAATTAGTATTAATACTATTATTAGACCTAGTCCTTGTGTAATTTATTTATGCAGCCTAGACATTATAAAAGACAGTTATGAATCTACAACTGCTTACATTTGCACGGAAAATTAGAAAAGAATAGAACCCATTTTCATAGGAAAACTTGATGAAAACAAAAATGACAACAGAGTAGAGAATGACCACCATTATTTGGAATAAGTCAACATTCCAAACTTGTAATATGTAAATATTCCAAATAATAGGAGTGAAACATGAGCGTGCATCAAAACAACAACACACCCACTATATGTGCGGCTACGTCAGACCCTGGGGAACTTGCTGTGAAGCCACGGCAGTAGCTTATAAACTAGGTTAGTTAGTTGCCGACATAGGAAATATAACAAGCACATATTTCTTAACATTGCCAAGCAGGCAAGATACTGTACATAAAGAACTTGACATTCATGTCATTTCAATTTCAAGTCTCAACAGCGGTGATAAGACAGAACTCTCAATTGGTTAATTGAATTTTGGTTGTTTGGAGAAATGGGAAAATTATGTCCTGATAAAGATTGTGTGGAATTCCCCTTTAAGAGAGTCCCCTAACTAATCAATAAGACTTTCTTTTAAAGCTGCCTTTCATCCACTATCTACTATCACCCACCAAGCATCCTACCATCTCTACACAATGACACATCCACACGTTCTAGCTGAACGGACCCTCCACCAGAGCTGGCAACTAGAAGCCGATGCGCCATGCGGGCCCAGTCGACTCACCTTGCTGAGGTACTCCCTCATGACCTGGATGAAGTAGGGCATGGAGAAGTCCATGAGGTTGTGCCTCCAGGCGGTCTCCAGCACCACGTCGGGCCGCAGCAGGTCGTAGCAGGTGAACAGGCAGGCAGCGAAGCACTCCTTCTTGTCCTCCTCCAGGAACCAGGCCAGGAGCTCCTCCGCCAGCTCTGTGTCCTTCGACTCTGATGCGTACTGCATGGCGTCCTGCACACAAGAACAAACCAGTTACTGGTGCCTGTGCGTTAATGTAATGATGCTGCAGTAAATATAATTTTTCTGATGTTTTCAAATTAAGGCCGACATCCATTAATAATGATAGGAAATCATTATTAAGAAGTGTGGTGAGAAGGAATCTACAAATTTAGCTAACGCCATACAGTCCAGACAGCTGATTGTACTATATTTTTTATCTCCACAACATTAATTAAACACACCAGGTAATGCCATCTGAATGGCAATTTGCTTCCCTATATCTTTATAGAAGCGGGAAGTTAGGTCATACATTTCGGGGTATTCAGAAAACAAGTGCAATTTCTCCTTCATTGTTGCCACAACCCACTTCTTCTTCCACATGCAATACCACATCAGTGTTTCTCATGGAAGCACAACCTTGTAGAGCTTGTCCTTCTTGCACAGCTCCACGCTCTGTTTCCAGCGGTTGTTTCCCTTGAAAAGGTAGGCTGCGATCCTCCTAAATTCAATCAGCTCATGCTTTTCCAGGCCCAAGGCCAGCGAGATGTTGTCAAAGTTGTCATACGCATCAATGGAGGTACGCAAAGCCTGGACAAAAAAAAAGATTAGGAGGTTTGAATACAGAAGCAAACTAAAGTATCTGGAATGTTATACATCATTTATAAAACACAACATAGGCAACACAAATACATTATACCGCATAGTCTTCCTCTGTGATGAAAAGGTTGTTAAGAGCTTCATTGACAGATTTGTTGTTGTGGTTCTGAACTGACCGCAGGTATGGTTTAATCAAGGGCAGCTGCTTAACCTGCAAAGAGAACCAGGGGTGGAAAATTATATTTGTAGTTTGTTTTTTTCTTCAAAACAACAATTATCTTCCTTGGAATCAAATAAACCCTAGCATACATAACACTGCAACTCCCTGTCTTTGAAAACCAAAACCCAAGCCAGAAATCTTGGTGTTATCATGGATTCAGATCTAAATTTCAAAAATTGTACTGATTCAATTCAGTAACAAAATTAGCCTATTATAACCTTACAAAACATAGCTAGACTTGAAGGACCATGAAATGTCCAAACAAGACTTGTTCATGCCTTTATTGCCAGTAGTTAGAACTATTGTAATGGTCTCCATTCAGGTCTCCCTAAAAAAGCTCTTAGGAAGATAAAACCTGTTCTATGTGAAGCACATTGAGCCTCATGTATGAAATGTGATAATATTTTAAAAAGTGCTGCGCGTTACTAAACCAAACAATTTGCTTAAAAGGTACATTCCTTTATCCAAGTGTTCCTTAGAAAAATGGATCCTAGGGAGCCATATGGTCTCAGTACCTTGCTGAAAAAGTTGACAGCACGTGTGTGGTCCAGTCTTGGGGAAAGGACAATGAGAAGGTCGTTCAGAAACAACGGTTTGAACTCCAGGTAAAACTGGATGGCTTTGTAGTACAACTCCACGTTGGCCACCTACAACACACATACACACACACACACACGTCAGACTTAAAGTACATACACTGGTTTGGTTAACAAGGGGTATAATGCAGAAACATAATATCACCTAATGGAGGAGACACTGCATAATGTTACCTTGGTGACAATGTCTTTAAACTGTCCCTCTTTCCACGCATCAGATGGGTGGTTCATCATGGTGATGATGGCGTTGTCGTACTCCTCATACTTGTCGTAGAGGAACACCAGTTCTGCCCACAGGTGGGCCTGTTCTGCTGCCCTCAGAACCTGACCACACACAAACACAGGTCAATTCATTCATTAAGCCTTTGAGTAGAAACACACTGTTATTCACAGTGACAGCATGGGGGCGCCGGTATGCGATGGTAGCGCCGTGGTTCCCACCAACTTACTTTAGGAATGTTAACACGAGACCAGAAGAGCTCCAGGTGCTCCCTCATCTTCTGGGGTTTGAATTTGGAGTAGAGGATGGCCAGCTCGGTGAACATGCCCATGTGGGCGCGCTCCAGGCCCAGGGCCGCCTCCAGCATGGTGATCAGCTCTTCAAAGTAGGCACGGTCCTGGGAACACATACACACTGTTCAAACATTTCACACCAATAGAGCCTGCCTTCAAGGAGTTTTAAGCAATTCCAATGCATGCTTGGGCAATCATGTTTCCTCAATAATGCAAAATATGCCTATATTCGGCTATTGAAGAGTAAAGGGAAGATGAAGCTAAAATTGGGTTTTGAAGAGATCTCAGTTCTTTATTAGATTTAACGTTAGTGTGAGAATATCTTTAGACTAGTTGTAGTGATTGTAGTACCTGGTAGTAGTTGATCAGCTCCTCTAGTTCGTCGGCGTGCACGACAATGTGCAGGCCGCACATCTGGGCCAGGCGGAACTCCTTCCCATCCACACAGGCAAAGCACACCTGGGCAGAAACAGAAAGAACAGTCAACCGTCCACTTCAAAACAGGTTTGTTGAGATAAGAAAGGGTAAATGAATGCCGCAAGAGAAAACATGCAGGTGCAGTTTGATCCTTGTCCAACAGGGGAGCGTACTTTCCAATACAAATTGGAAGATACATTTTAGGCCCCAACATCTCAGTTGTGATATGTGCACATCCAAAATGTGGCAAGAATTAAGTGTTAAAGTAACATCTAGGTGGAAACAGACTATACCATACATTACTCAGCTTGCTACTAACCAAGATGTCCTGAAAGCAGAGAGCAGCTATTCTTTGTGACTATGACTGTCTAACCTCCTTCCAGGTACGGGTGCTGTTGGCCTTGCGGGCTCCATCCACAGCTGCCTGATACTCTCCCAGGTGGACCAAGGTGGAGGCCAGGCGGCCAAAGTTGGACACGTTGTTATAAAGCAATTTGGCTGCCTCGTACATCTTGTCATCATAGCATCGATCGCCGACCTGAGGGAGGGGCGAGGAGGGAAAGACCAAGACAAAAAAAGGGAGAGGAATATATGAAACACTGTTGTTTCTGGATGCTTTTAGAGCAGACAGTGATGCATGTTGACGGCTGTGTAAGTGCGCCTTCCAATAACCTACCTGCTGGATGTGAGCGTTATTGGGGCCGTTGATGAACTCCTCCAGCTCAGCCAAGCGGTTGGTTTTTGCCAGGGCGAAGATCAGCTCCGTCTCCACGTAGGACTCGCGGGCCTTCTTGCGGGCCATCTGGAGGAACTTGACCAGGTCCTCCCAGTTTCCTGCATTCAGTAAAGCTCCCAGTTACCTTCACATGCACCCAGACAAACGCTCACTCAATTGACCTTTCGCCGGGAGTTTGATTGTCCGATAATCTGGCCAATCAGAAGGCCCATATTATAAGCTTTGTTGCAATCCACCATTTTGTCCGACAAACAAAAGAATTTCCGTCAACTAGCGTCACCTCCGTCAACTTTAAATAAAATGTGTTGTGAAAATGGTGAAGAGATGTTATGGGACATGTAACACAGACAGGAGTTGCCTAGACAGACTGGAAAATGCACAGTTCTTTCAGTTTTCCGGAACCAGGCAGAAACCTGGAAAAGTGTATGCGATGAATTACTGTTAATGACGGTAATGATAACACTATGCATGTTGGATATCGGACATTGTTAGAGAACCCGCCCTTGAAATCGGTAGGCATGGCTAACTCACTCTAGGCGAAAGGTAAATTAATGTGAAAGACGCATCAACATCAACATTTCAGAACGTAAAACCCTCAAGAGAATCCAAACAAGGGATACCACTTACCACTTTGGGCTGCTGCTTGTCCCACCTCCATGTAGGCAGAGGGATCGTCAGCCTTAATGTATGAGTCTATGGCCTCCTTCACCAGACCCTTCTGAAGCTGGGCCTTGGCCAGCTGGCTCCACACGGGCGGCTCGTTGCAGCGCTCAGCAAATTCGTAGGCCCGGTCCAGGTTCCCAATGTGCTCGATAAGGACCTGGACACAGCAATGGAACATCACATTAAGAATGTCTTCAAAAACACCCTGCCAAAAGCAAGCAAATACATTTACAGCATTTAGCAGATGCTTTTATCCAAAGTGACTTACAATTAGTACATTTGTCAACAGTTGAACTGGTTAACCACCAGTTTTTGCAAGCAAATAATTCCTAATAATTCCATAATATATAATAATTATTAGAATAATAATTCAAATAATCTAAGATATTTTAGTTATCTTGAAACAAGTTCATCTTAAATGAAATCATATGGTCTTGGCAATTATCTTGAATCCGGTGCAATAACATTTTAATACAAAACAAATAAATTTGCTACCACTGCCTTGCCCTTAATCTGGAACCATGAAAAACTCAGGGGTGTATCCCTGAATCATCAGGTAACATCAGCGCCATTGTACTTTGCCGGGGGGTCACCAGGACATAACCGATTTTGTCCTGTGCATAAGACATTCTGGAGAAGAGTTGCATCACTGTGCAACATCAAACACAATTATGTATCACAATCTAAATTCTTACATGTTCACTTATCTCCTGTCTCACTGCCTTTTGGGGGTGCTCTCTGTTCCATCTACATCTTGTTATGACCTTCCATTAACATTAACAAGTCATAGCGGGATAAAAACTCTCAACAATGAGCTCTTTAACTCTCATTACACCAATCTCAATTAACTTTCCACTCCCATTCTCTGGTACCCGCTTGTAACTCTATTTCTGTCTCTGGCACCTGTATTAATGTAGTCGATTTTACAGTGAACCCAACATGTGCATCCCCTAACCTGCACAGCAGAGGTGTTGACATCAAATTTTCTAAAGATGGCGAACGCTTCCTCAAAGAGCTCGTTGCTGATGGCAATGTTAGCGATGTCCGGGGCGTCGTAGTTGTCTAGGCGGTTGATGTACTCCATCACGCGGGTGCGATCCGCCTTGATGGCAGTCAGGATCAGCAGGTTCTGGAGGTTTCTGAAAGAATGATCTGTGTGAGCAAAGCTCAGAACAGTGGTTTTACTTTTTTTTATTTTTTTATGTGAAAACTTTATAGATTCTTTTTGTTTTATTTTATTTTGTTTATTTCCATAAACAAATAAAAGCGGGCAATCAACAATGAAACCACATGCTAAAACTTCCAAACCAAGATACCTGTACAGGAGGGTTTGATATATAGTCACTGAAGAAACAAAAACATGGTGTACTGTATATTAATGGTTCATCCCTTTCACCTGTGCTCACTGAAGACAGAGTTATCCAGCACGATCTTCTCCAGCAGCTCGATAAGCTCGTTGGGCAGGTCGGCGGTCATGAAGGCCTTGACCGTGACAGACACCTCCTCTGGGTCCTGGGTCTCTGACAGGGCAGTCTGGACAACCTACAACAGAGAGGGACAACAGGCTACGTGAACCATAGCCTCTTCTTCTCAGCATGTTCTTAGAGATGTACAGAAAAGCATCAGAAAAATTAGAAACATCTAAAGACTTTAGCATCAGGCAGAGAAAACGAAACCTCTAGACTCCAACCTTCTCATACCTGGTCAATCAGAGGCCTTCTGTAGGGGTTGCTCTCCAGTAGCACGCTGGCCCACAGCTCAGGGTTCTTGCGACGCACCAGGTAGCGAGATAGGCTCTTGAACAGGGAGTTCTCATTGCAGACCTACAAGAGATATACAACAAGAACAACTTGATACAATACAAATAATACCAAAATAACAATAGCAATATAACTGCATGTCTACCTTATATAATATTATCGTCATTAGGAAAAAAAAAATAAATAAAAAGGTACAAATGCCAAAAAAGCACTGCAGTGACTAGATCACAAACTCAGTCAACCTGTGTCCCCATTTAAGGCCTCATGCCATTCTTCACTCACGTGAATAAGCTCCTGGTCACACTGGCCCCTCTCGTAGGCTACGCAGGCCAGGTGGGGGTCTCTCTTCTCGCAGTATTTGCCCACCACACGACTGTCGTAGAAGGGGTTCTCCTTCAGGAAACGTTCGGGGTTGTTGTTGCTGTCGATGTAGATCTTGGCCAGGGCATTGTGGGTAGCCGGCTCCTCGCAGCCTTCGTGGATACGAGCCTCCAGCCAGGGTAGCAGTAGCTTCAGTCTTTGAGATAAAAGACATGCAGTGTTTTTCTTTATTCTGGTCTTCTAATCAGGGACAGGTAGGGGACCATCATTCACCTGACCAAATTAAACAGCTAGAAGGTCTGAAAGACTGGGGTCCTAGGAACCCCTAAGAAGTTAAGAGCCATTATCTTATAACGGGTGTAGTGTAGTGTATTTAGTGGCTAAAGTTAAACTTAGCTCCGCTCAACTGAGGAAGCAAAATCAAATGAGTTCGTAAACTGGGAGCATTTTACCCTTGGTTCGGTTCCTTTTCTCTCTCTCACACACACACACACACAAATCCAAAAGCACCAAAATGGGTTGGATCACGTCCCAGGTGTGAAATAGACCTAATACTGCTCAGGTGTCATGCCTGTAAACTCTACATATGGAAATACCCTAGCTAGAACAGGAAACTACCGAAATCACTAATGAAATCACATAAAACACCAGAACTTACCCAGTACCACTTTAAAGTAAAGCTTGGATAAGAAAACAATATCTAACCAATTACTCTTATTATTTACTACTACTAATATTATTCATTACTGACAACATCATCATCAGTAATTATTACAATTTACTGAAAGTGATCAGTTCATTATGCTAGTACCAACTACTAATTGTACCTCACACTATGGTAGTGCTGTTCCATTAGAATGTCTCCTTCTGGCCTCACCTGTTCCTCTTCTCCACCTCGGCAACCAGTTCGTCTGTGGAGAACTGCCCCCTCACCACCAAGATCAGATTCTTGATCACATCCTCAGCACAATCCACGTCTAGAAGTCCTCCGATGACCACGGGCAGACGGCTGGGGTTCACCTGGATTAAAAACACCTTCCAATTAGCACATTCTCCATTCAAAGCAGCACTGGCTAGGCAGGTTTAGTGGAGAATATTTCGTTTTTTAAGTAGCTTGGGGAATTTGTATTCCTTCTCCGTCTCTCCAATCCAGCTATAAAGAATACTGGAGGCTGCTCTGTACCTTCTGAACGTAGATCTCGATGTACTTCTGCAGGCTATTGCGGTACAGGTACAGGACCAGGTCATGGACAAAATCAAAGCGGTCGCATACAATGATCAGAGGCAGCTGGTCAGTCAGCTTGGCTTCCTGTGATGGGGAAAATATTTAAATTGAACTAGTTTTCTTACTTGGGGGGATTTTCCTTAATATCTTCACTGCTAATCTGTACCTTGAGGAAATTCTTGACCCGTTCAGGGTCATAGCAATTGCTCTCCCGGCAGATCCTCTCCACCTCTTTGATCTGGCCAGTTTTGCAGGCAGCCTGGATGTACTTGAAGTGTACTTCTGGGTCCTGGCTGAAGTTCACAATAGAACCCAGAAAATAGAACAGACCTAAAAAGACAACCATTTTAAAATCACTTTGAGTACCTGGGCCCCTCTAACTGATGCAGCTGGCATATAGAACTTCTAAGGAAAAGCGTAAATGACCCCTTATAAATATGCATATCATTAATGTTATATAATATATATTCATATTTCAAGTGTATGTCATCAGTGTGTAGCATTGAACAGGTGAGTAAGGTTGGCTTCTCTTACCTTCGAAGCTCTTGAAGGACTCAAATAGCTCAGTGAGGGACTGTGTGGAAAGTTGCTCATGGTACTTGGAGGCCACCTGAACACAGATCTGCAGGTTCTGGCGAATGTTGGCAGACAGCATGGCCCTCAGACACTCCAGAGAGTCCTCCACTGACAGGGAGCCAAAGAAGTTCACCAGCCACTATTGGAGGGAGAAGGAAAAGTGTAACAAATATGGTCGCATATGCAAGTGAAAAAATAAAATCTTCCTCGCACACAGATTCATTTTTTTTAATACTATTATAATCTATCCTCCCAACAAGTGCAGAGTGTTTGTTATTCTAGTACAATACCGTGGCCTGTGCCATACCTCGGGGTTGAGCAGGTGCGTGTGCACCACAGCGCGCTTGATGTCATACAGGTCGGTGTAGTGCTCCAGCGCCCTCTGCAGGAGGCCGGCCTTCTCACATAGCTGGGCCACGTGGGGACGATCATAGTGTGTGAACATCTGGTTGCCCAGGATGGCATCAGCCACCTGTGACAGGAAAACAGCAACACAGACACAGTTTTAGACTTGGTAACAGTGTTGGGGTTGTTACTCAAAAAAAGTAATGTATTAAGGCCGATTTATGCTTCTGCGAAATTCGCATATTGTTTTATGAGTGTAATAAGTTTGTAATAACATAATATTATGCAGTAAAAAAAAAAACCTATGTAGCATAAGGTGACTTTGTATGCTTTTACAAATTGATTGTAATGTGATTACTGAATTTAAGAACAGTAACGCGTTACATTACCAAGTTACTAACAAATTTAATGTGATTACAGTAATGCATTACCCCCAACACTGCTTAGTAACAGATGGAAATTTATAATTACGCCCTTAGGGAAGAGAAAATACGTTAAGTGCTTTTTCGGGGATACAAACAAAACAGATGGTGAGTTTATCAAACTGTGGAAGACGTGGAGAATTTAGGGGCAAATCTAGGCTGTTGTGTAACTCGAGAGGTGATATACGCTATTGTAGAATGAAAACGGTGTGTAACCAAGAAACAAGGCTAAACTGGATTTAACATTCGATTTAACGCTATAGTTTGTTACTATGATATGGCCATTTAAGCATAATTTTATTTAGAAAACCTTTTTAAACATTGAAATATATTAACATTGTGAGACTGAAGTGATGTGCCCGTCGGTGTACAATGTAGGCCTACCTGTGGCGCGTGGACTAAGTTCATTTCCAACAGCCGCGTCTGCAGTGGTCCCTCCATGGGCCTGTTGTTCTTCAGAGCATCCAGCAGGAAGGACGTACATTGCTGGATCAGGTTGTACTCCATAAACACATCCACAATCTAGACACACAGAATCAAACTGTAACAATAGCTACACTGAACAGAAATTAGTATCAAGAAAAACTAATGCCACCAAATGGACGTGGTGTGTGTTTTTCTCCAATAACACATTATAATTAATATAGTCGGGTGACTAAAGTAGAGAAGTAGACAATGCACAATGTCCCTTTTTTCACTTCTAACCTAGATTTCCCCTGCAGCACAAGTGCAACATTTAAAAACAATTGGGACTTCTTTAATGGGTTTATCATAAAAGCACAAGTCACCACATGACTACTATATATGGCTACTGAAGAAAACAGCATTTTAAAACTGTTTCCGCTGCAGGCAGCAGCATTCTTGCAGTGTCAATGTACAGTATCAGTGTGCTCTCTGACCTGGGTGATGTCCGCTAGCGGCTCTTCATCCTGGACCAGCATCTGGGAAAATTGCAGGCCCTGCTCTGGGCTGATCCGCATCACATTCCTCAGCAGGAAGATCCAGTCTGGGGTGTAGCCCACCTATGGGGGTGGGACAGATTTTTTACATTACACTGATCAAGTTCTGTCCTTGTGGTAAGATAATGGACAATAATAATTATATCATCCAATTTGAAGACATAAATGGTAAGAGCAACATAAAATAGCTAAGGTCTCTCCCACAACACAACACACAGTGTATAATACAACACTGTCCATGAGAAAACGCTGAATGAAACATCCCGCTTTTTAATCCATTAATACTTAAGGCAATGACAAAACAGGCACAACAGTGTACCAGTAAATCAATCATCTGTACAACACCTAACAGGCTGGTATTGTGTAACAGTAGATCAACTCAAGGACCAACACAGACCTTCTTAGCATAGAGCACTATCTTCTGAAACTGTCCAGTCTCTGCAAAACACTGAATGACTTTGTTGGGTACGTTGGCTCTCAGGTAGACGCTGAGGGCCAGAGTTGGGTCCACAGACTTCACCAGGTCTCCAAGCTCCTCAGAGCACTCCAGCTGTAGGGAAACGCGCACACAAAACCTCTTTTAACACCGTCAGAAAACAAGAAACCACATAGGAGAGGATTAAAGAAATTAAAATGCAAAGTTAAAACCAATGGTGATACTATTTAAGCAAACAAGATTGTAGTATCTAAGTGACTATTTGTAATTTATAGCCAAACCATTCTAAGCATTCTTTGTCTTTAAAAAAGGACCCAATATGATATAGCGTGAATATATACAACTTTATTATTCTTTTATGTCCGCAACACTGATTAACACCATTCCTCGACACTTGCCTTGTCCTCTTTGAGCCACTTCTCCAGCAGCTGCTTGCGGCCCTGCTGGAGAACAGGTCTGCACAGCTCCAGGGACTCAAACTTGTTGAGCTGGCCCTGGTCCAGCAGGATGCCAAAGTACTGCAGCAAGGGGGACGTCTGGCCGGGCTGAGCAGGGACACTCTGGAAGCGACGGATGGTGTCTGGAGTACGCAGAATACCCTGGATGAGGGCAGAGAGAGAGAGACAAGGTGGTGTAGGGAATTCACTTTTGGGAACTCCATTTACTCAGTTATTAAGCCTGGTATATTGCACAGAAACAGTGAAAAATATACATCACTTGCTTGTCATATGCATTTATATAAAGTGTTCTCTTAGAGCCACTGCCTGAGCTTGTATTAGCTGAAGTGTGAAGGAATCGCATGGGCCGAACGGTGCCAAATGTCTCGCTGCCAGTACCTTGGGCGCGTTGGCGGCCACCTTGGCAGCCTCGGAGTAGTTTCCTGCGGCGAAGAGGGTGTTGAACTTGCGTGCAAACAGCTCCTCGGCGCCGGCCAGGTTGTTGCGGACAGCCATGCGCAGGGCTAGGTCCGGGTTCTGGAGCACATTGGTGATGTAGGGAATGATGTTCTCCTCCTCCACGCACACCGACAACACCTGGACGAGAACATGTGTATTGAATTCGTTACTCATAATGAAAACAAACAACTGAACAGCACTGTAGAAAAAGTAAATGTTAAGCTGCTATCCAGAATTGGAAATTTTCTATTAATTTTATTATTATTTTCTTTCTTCCTTACAAGAGCTTGCTTGTGGGTGGGCAACATCCAGTACAAATGTGTCCACTTGTTAAAATGGCAGAGCATCCAGTGCTACCCTCAGATCCCACGCTCATTGGTCTAGCGTTCAAAACAGTCCCGAGTGTCTCCAAACAATGTAAAAGTCTAATAACCTCACACCACTATACAGTTAAAAGGACAAGGATTTGTTACCAGACGAAATCCTAAATTCTGAATTTACAGTTACATAAATGTGTATTGTTCAAGGCGACAGTGCTCACCTTGTTTATAAGTTGTTTATACCGTACATGTGTTACCTTGTGTGTAAAAATAGAAGCTAATCCCATTTCTAGAGCTGTGGACTCATTCCTAAATTGTACAGACAGACGCGCTTACCACATGCTGTCATGTAATGTAAAATGGTGTCTGTGGCTGTGTGTACATTACACTGCACCCACACATCCCAAAAGCCTGCCATACACCACAGGGATTATGAGACAACCGGCAGGATAGTCTAGTGGTCTGGGTGTTTGACTCCCAGACGGAAGGCTGTGGGTTCCAGACCCAGAGTTGGCCTACCTATAAGCATCCTTGAGCAAGATGCCTAACCCCTACCTGCTCCATGAAAAGCATGTCATTGTAAATCGCTTTGGATTAAAGCGTTTGTTAAATGACCTAATTTTAATTGTAAATATCAGATGTAGTATATGATTAGCTATTACTAACTGTCAAACTGGAACAGAATTAGAAAAGGAAAGACAACATTAAGGACATATTTATACACAGGAAAACACAAAGTCTGTCATATAGAAAGGTTACCACAGGGTTCAACCCTGATGACTGCTGGGAAGAATGGATGGAATCATGTTATAATGGATTTTTTTTTTACATTATCTGTAGTTAATAATACCATAAAAAGAATGTCTGCAACAAAAAAGTGTGCTCGCAATTTGCTTTAGCTATTTAAAGAAGCTGTTCATAGCTTGCAGCCTACCATGCTATGAAAATCTTCCTTTTGGGGGTTGTGGCTCAAAAGGCCTGTAATATAGTTAATCATATCAACTGAAGCACCAGAGTTAGTTTAATGTACCATACCTGTCCTTTTCTGTTGACCCCGATGATGCCAGCAGTGGGTTCATGGGGGGCAGTGACGAAGATGGTCTCCCCGCTGATCCTGTTCATGTAAATGCAGGTGCCGGTCTCCAGATCATATAAGTGGATGTAGCCATATTTGGTGATAAGGAAGACCACATCTTGTTTGGAGCTAATCTAAAGGGTGGATGGAGATTAGAACAAGGTTACGACAGTAAAGTAAATTGCAGGAGGGTGTCAGAGAGTTAGTGTTCTCGATATAAACTATCTAATCTTATACAGTAATTGATGGGTAAGATTTTCACATTTACAGCATTTAGCAGATGCTTTTATCCAAAGCGACATTTGTCGAGAGTTGAACTGGTTAACCACCAGTTTCTGCAAGCAGATAACTTTCTCCAAGAATAAGGACAGCATCATGTAGCAAGATTACTTCACCTATGCATTTGCACAACATTACTCGAAGGTTTATCATTCACTCCTCAATAATTGCTAAACTGCAAAGTGCTTAAAATTCATAGAAATGATCAGACTGCAAAGTGCTTAAAATTCTTAGAAATGATCAGAGTAGAAAGAAGTGAAATTTATTTTTTTAAAGATATTTTTCTATTCTACAAGAAGTTGCTTTTCAGCAACTCAAGATGAACAGAGCGATTAGACATCACCTTATCTTGTATTACACATACGTAAAAGGGGCCCGGTCTATGCCTAATGAGTTCTATTACCTGCATGGCAACAGGGAAGTCATTCTGGGCCTCCGGGGGAAAGAAAACATCCACAGCTTTCTTGGGAAAGGGCTGGTTCCCAGTTGGCGGTGTCCCCACTTCAATGATGTGCAGCTAGAAGCAGGAAGACAGTCAGACAAAAGGAGACACAGGAAAGATTTGTTTCGCACAGGGTGGCTCCTTTTTTCTGAGCAGGCAATACGTTTAGATACAGTATGTTGCTATGGCACAGGAACAGGCACAGCATAGTTCAGTACTAGGCGTCTACTATGAAAAGAAACGATGTTTTGTGAGACAAGTTCAACATTCAGTAGGAAGAGCAGGTAACAGAGCTTCAGTGACACATCAAGGAGTTGATACGATTGTCTTAAAACAGTGCACATGATCCAGACGGCTCTGGCCAATGCTAAAGTCCACAAGTCCCCAATAATGGAGAATCTCTGCTGTATCATGTGGATGAGTCATACCTTTCCTCCCGCCTGCCCTCGCACCGCGAAGCAGAACAGAGTCGACTCCTCTGTGTTGCCCTCCATCTTAAACTGGGCAAATCCAGCAGCGTGGCCCTCAATGGGCTGTGACACCTTCCTGTCTACAGAGTACAGCTGCATTGCTCCCACCACACGGTTTTGCTAGAAAAGAATGGAAATGTAGTAAATAGTTAGCGAACGGTTATATAGTCAATGTGAATATTGCTATAAACTACTATAAAACAACATTAAGAGCATTACATGGCTAAACACAAAAACTACAGACATGTTACCTGTGCTGAAATGCCTATGAGCAGCAGCCATTTCTGTTTGGCATCTGTCCGGTAGTTTATGATCTGACAACCAGCCAGGCTCGAATGGCGGTCAAACACTTTGATTGGCTGCGAGTCTCCCTCCATGCTCCAATGGTAGACTGCATTGTCTGTGACCAAGGCGACAGTGTTGAGGGAGATCCACTTCCAGAATGTTACGTCGTCTGTCATTGTGTGTGCCTTCATCTTGCTCTTCATCTCAATGTTGAAGATCTGCAGGGTCTTTGCCGCTGAAAATAGTTAATTTAGAAGTAAATTTTCAATTATCACTTGGTGTTTATAGATTAAATAGACTTATCTAGTGACATTGAATAACAAACATACTTGAGGCGAAGAATAAAGAATACCAAATTCCACTTGCCAGAGAAATGTTGGTTATTAAAGTTTGGTGCGAGTATCACCAAATGAACATTCAACAAGCCGGTACCATGTGCAATGCAAGAAGAGCAACAGGGGTGGGTAGTAACGCACATGAGTAAAAAAGGAACAAATACTTTTCATATGGCTTTTTAAAACTGTACTTCTACTCTTCGAGTACATTTCTGAGCCAGTAATCTACTTTTCTGATGTCTGCTTTTAAAAAATTCCTCTTCTAACCTCCACAAGCACGTTGAAGTAAGTTGCACATACTGTCAGTGAAAGTTTAGTTAGCTAGCCAACATTATCTATATTCATTTAATATGCGTGACATTAATATTGTTATTATCTTGTAAAGATAAGTTACAATGTCTAAAGTTAGCTAACATTGAGATCCAGACAGGGTAAATTGATAAGAGTTGGAAAAGGGAAGGTTTGGTTTCCTTGATAATTTAACAAGATTGTGGGCGCACCAACCCATGGAACAGAAATTTTTGTGAATCGACTTTTTATCTGTCTTTTATATTGATGCTTTGACCTTGCAGCACTTTGAGATTTGTTTCAAATGTAAAGTGCGCAAAATGTATTATTATTACTTGTACTTGAGTAAGTTTCTCAAATGGTAATGGTTACTTGAGTCATATTTTCAGTACTCTACCCACCACTGAAGAGCAATGCCAACAAATTTGACCTTTTGATGCAGTGAACTTTCCATTTCCCAAAACAGAAAGAGACAGACAGCAAGACATTACATTAATAAAATATAAACTAAGCTTCAGTGGTTAAGAATGGATTCCCAAGACAAATGAATGTAAATGTACAATAATCTTGTCATCTTTCAACCCCAAACCAAAATTAGGAGCCAACATCTGCAACAAAACATGTAGCACAATGCAATTCTAGGCAAATAGTAGGTGTTTTGAGGTCACCTACCAATGGGAAGAAAAAAAAAGTCAAGCATTTGAAATTCACAAGCTCTGGAGTCATACCAAAATATGTTCAACCTTAAATAAGGAATAAGGGCAATTGGGTTGGGTCTGAATGCAGATTAGCAACAGAAGACCACAAAGCACAAGCACACAACAAACGTGATGGAGGGAATACTGCTCGAGAGATGCACTCACGCCGATTCCATTTTCCCCCAATTCAGGCTTATTAGAGGAAAGGAATTCAAATACTTAAGACCATAACACACAACTCTGGGTTCAGTGGGCTCCAAGCAAACCTCTTTCACAGCTAAAATCTGTCCAATAATATTATTATCAAACTGATTCTCTGCCAATCTAGCATTGCCAATTTTAAATCTTTCAAAAATCGATATTCATGTGAACCCTGATAACAAAAAAAAAGGTGCGCTTTAAAAAAAAAAAAAAAAAGAAAACATACAATAGGCTATATGTTTAGCCTACATAAGCAGACATCCACAAAAAAATAATACATCTGCAGCAAACGCATATTAACTTACCATTTTTAATGCACTACAGAAGACGACTATGGTCTAAATACATCATGAATAAAAAGAAAAGCATCTTTTTCTCTAGTCCAACACAGAGAATAAACCCATTTTTCTCTCATGATGTACTTCAGTAGAATTGCAATAATCAAGTTAATGTGTTCCTTATTATCAACATTAATACTGTGCATACATTATTTCACCACAGTGCATACACAGGAACACACTTTGACAACTCATGATAGGTAAAATTCAACTCACCGTCTGCAAACATAAGAAGCGGTAAGAAATGAAAAAAGAGCAAAAACAAGCAAAATAGACAAAGCATTCATGATAGTATGACATTTCTCCTAATATTGTTACGTGTCCATTTTTCATTCAAATATTGTGATATGCTGATTACAACTTGAAATTCCTGACAGTAGTTTTATAACAAAACAGAAATGCTTTGCCTGCATATGGACATCGAAATGAGAAGCAGACTGATGACTAGGTAACTGGCTGACAAATGGAGACAAAATTTCACAAAGAGCCTGACACATTTGAAAAGTAACATACAAATCGGATAAAAAGTTATATTGCTCATTTAGCTGTAAAATGACATGTTGTGCTCAAGCCCTGCATATGTATATTAGAGGGTGCTTACCTTTGAGGGCAATCACTTTGCTTGCAGGGTTCATGATGGCGCTGTCGGCAGAGATAGGCCTACGGATGGGAGTGTGTGGGTCGGCCATATCTATTATGACAACTTGGGCCTGCTCGCCCACCTTTTCCCTTATGCAAATGAACTTATCCGACTCCATGGTTAGAGTGCTGAATCCAATATTGGCCGGGTTGATTCCCAAGGCCTGGAGCTGCAACAGAAACAGACAACCGCTTTTTTTTTTTTTTTTTTTTTTATAAATGGCCCAAGACCAATACCTTGAAGTGTATTGTGACATGGCATGGAAAAGGAATTTAAAAACATTTTAACTTAATTATTCTTATTGAAAGAATAATATTCTAAAAAATAATATGAATTACCTATATACACCCAATAAATTACCATTAATATTACGTTTCAGCATGTTCCATCTTTTTACCAATGAACCTATTTGTTAGTTTATTATGTAATTATATACACTTATTCCACTGCAAATTAGTCATTAAAATTGTTTATTAGCGAGGGATATTACAAGAAAAAAAAAAGGGTAATGGGGATTGCTATTCTTGCCAGAAAACGGGAGGGCCATCAAGTTCATCTGAGTTGCCGCATTTAAATTAGTCATTAAAACATTAACAAAATCACTGGTGGGGTTTCTTTTTCCAAAATTGAGTGTGGCGACATACACTTACTGATCGAATCGGGCATCGAGGCAGACTAACGATACACCTGACACATAATGGGGGCGAATGAGTGACGTTAGTGTCAAGTGTGTGGGGAAGTTAGTAGTTATATTAGTCGCGTTATAGTTGTGCGTTTACGCAACCATTGACTGAATAAAACCATCCCCTTATTTTAGATGATAAAAAAATAAATTTAACAACATGACTGCTGGTCACCAACAAGAATGCTTACGACACTAGCTTTAGCAACTAACGTTAGCTTGCTAACTTTAAACAAGCTACCCTAGCTATAGGGGAGAAAAGCAGTCACAGCTACAATGAAGGTCAACGTAGGTAAACATATTCGCTACCCTGCTTTGAAAAAGAACGGACACAGCGTGAGTTTTGAGGATTCTATTTGACCAACTACTCCTGATTACGGTTGTCTGCCCGGCAATTCAAAACGGGGGAGGGGAGAGGTCATTCATTTGCTGCGGGTGTTGACGTTTCACATTAGCTTATCCTAGCTAGCTGACAATTTTTTCATATTTAAGTAAGTCACAGAACAATAATTTAGAACCAATTGATTTACGAGACATAGCAATTTAAGGTTCGCTACGTACCTGCAGGTGCTCCTGGAAGCGTATAGGTAGAATTTGTGCCATGATGCTTCGACTTCTCCAGAGCCCTGAAATTCTAGCTTTACAGCTAGCTTAGCTAGGAGGTAGCGCCGTGTTAGCTACGACCTCCTCAATGTATCGCTGTGTAGGTCGAGGCCAGGCAGTGAACGTAAAAGTCCAGTCAAAGTGATCAACTGAGTCTTTGGGATAATGTTTACAAATGCAATAATCAAATGTCCGCTGTGTTGCCCCCCGTCCGTGTGTTTTCTCCACTGCATCAATGAATAGCAGTGGCTACGGTACTGATCTTCACTCCAAAATCCGCAATGGCTGCGGAAACGGCTCAGAATCTTGCCAATCAGTTGTTGTACCGAGATTGTTTCCCTCGCTGAAATACTTTACTTGCCAAGAGTAGGCTACGGTTATATTTTCAAATAAGCTCTACCTCATGAAAATAGTTGCAAGTTGACTCAAGGAAATAAGGCACTAGAGCTCACTGCGCTAATACAGCAATAATGTAACAATACAGCCAGGCTACCCATGGCGACAGGATTGCCAACAATCAAATAGTAGGCAAGGAGACAATTTCGGCACGACACCGGAAGCTTCAGGGGACCTCTCTGTAAGGACCCACTATAATAAAGACCTATTGTTCTATGGATAGAGATATACATAGTATGAACTAATTTAATTTGGATCAAGTTGAGTTGTTACTCGGATTCTGTTGCCTTGTCACGGCTATCCTTAAAATGAGATTCCTCTCAATGAGACCTGCCTGGTTAAATTAATAAAAATAAATCAAGCACCATATTTTAACCATGTATGTCATTTCCATTCTTGTAGTTGAAATATCATATCCCTAAAAAAGTTTTGACTTTAGAACACCTGCCCATTTGTTAACAAACCAATAACACACTTTGTATACAAACTGCCCATACTATCAATATTTTGTGAATTGTAATTCTGAGACATTGTACTTTCTGGGGGAAAAAAGCATTCAGCACAGGAAAGTCCAGATTGGACACATTGGCTATGAGAAGGTGGAGGTATTCCATTTCTGTCAGACAGGATACCACTAAATAACCCAAAAAATACTTGAGACAAAATGCATTTCAAGAAGCAGCTGTATTTGACTATAAAGGCATTTCTAATCCAGTGTCTCTAAGCTGTTTTCTTTATATTTCAGTGTAAAAAGCCTATATTAGAAAAAAGAAACAGTAAACCCAAAACAACATTTGAGAAGAAAACAATCATCAAAAAAAGGAAAAATCCCCCAAATCCCTAGTCATTTCAATTAAAATAGAAACAGCATTTCACTACACTAACATTTTCCCTCAAAACAAATATATATATATTTTCCATATATATATATATATATATATATTTATATATTTATTCTCAAGGCAGTTGGTCATGGCCAAATTATTTGACTGTATGGCCATTTTTCATGTTTTAAAGTTAGAAAACATACATAGAATGGAAGAAATCTAAACAATATAAGCCCAATGCACCACCAACAAAATGTGTCTCATTCTGAGTGGCGGGGACAGAGAGTGCAGAGAGTGTTGATTTAGTGTGGCACACAGACACACTCTTTGGAACAAGTGCATTGTAAAGAGCTAGAAAACTACAACACACTTCAACACATTCACAGCTCAGTTTGTCCATCACATTCCCTTCACTTGTCCTCCATTTCATTTGTTTATCTTGAAGCATGGAAGGGTTGTGCTGTGTTGTTGACGTTCTTGGCCAAATATGGGAGCTGTAAATCCACTTGATTGAGAGGCAGAAGGGCACCCTGAACTCTTGCTGTTAAGCCTGAGCCCAGCAAGTGTCGTGAGTCCTGCAAGGGCACTGGTTCCCCAACCTGAGGTCCCGGTGTGCGGTTGTGCAATGTTACCACTCCAACTCCAATTATTCAGGTGAACAGACATCTTTTAGTGTTAGGGGCTATCTGAACTGAACTCTCTGTGAAGGCAATGTCTGATAGTTGAATGATGGTGTGCCAAAGTAAGAGATAAAAAGATAGGTGGATATAAAAAAAAAAAGATAGAGGCAAAATTTAAGGGAGGATTTTGACAAATCCTCACATGCCAGCATCTTGCCATTACAGTAACGATAATGAACATGATATCCCTGAATACTGAGCACTGCCCTGTCCAAGAACAGTAGAGAAAGGAAGTGAGTGGGGGGTGATGAGAGTGCTAGATGACAAAAGATGATGAGAAACACTGGCGGCAGTTGTGTGCTCTGAAGTGGTTCGGAGGGAATGAGAATTTCAAATGGGAGAAAGGGGATCCCCTTTGGAACAGTAACGGCTTGTTGTGATCCTCATAGTTCTGAATGGCCATTAGAATGTTTGTTGGGCTACTATTTAGGTGAGGTGATTATGTATATGAGACACGTAAGCATGTGTGCTTACATGTGTATATGTTACAGACAGAATGGAAAAAGAACAGTAGAGAGAAAGAAATCCCTGGGCTACACAGGAGGAAGCATGGAGGATGTCCAAACAGGGACATAACCTCATCCATCCATCCACCTAATCCCTCCTTTCCACTTGACAAGTCAACTAGCAAAACTATGTGCTTCTTTTTTGCAGCTCCTGAATAAAGGCTGTGGAAGCAAAGATAGTGAACCAACATTAGGTATAACCACTAATTATTAATTATTGAAAACATGTTTGTGCTTTAAAAAAAATATCTATATCTATATATCTATATATCTCTATCTCACCTCCGATTATTTCCTCCTTGACTTTTTGTAATTCCTTCCGCACCTCTTCCAGAATTTCCTATTGGGAAAGTGATTGACAGAGTTTTTAATGGTGAAATACAGATGCAGTGGTTTAACTCTTTCATAGACTGTTTCAACAGTCAGAGAATAATAGGTGCACCAAGATATGAACGCGACAGCTGGATCTGAACCACATCCTCGTCTTATTATGTTAGCTTATTCTAGCCTGCTCGGCATTTGGCAAGCTAAAGAATTATGTACCTGATGTCATATTTACTATGTCACCAATTATAACTACCTAACTAGTTTATGAACCCTACTGTAAGTTTTCCAGGATGATTGTTTAAGCAGGCCTTACTAGAAATATTACTGCAGGACAGATGAGAGATTTACCTGTTTCATTTTCTCCAGATCTGTCTCATCGCTACCACCTGCGTCAGTACTACCCCCCGCAGGCTTCATCCTGAGAAAGAACGAGAGAAGCACACAAACAAAGGGAGAATAACTTTTCTATTCCTTTCAGAAATGTGAGGACAATGTTTCCATAGATGGGCAAGTCCATCGCAGTGAAACCTATCAAAGCCCAAAGCATAACAGGAACAAAAGAGGATCACCGCAGAGTTAGACAAATATACACACACATATAAGGAACTGTGTAGAGCACCCTTATAAAAGCACTCAGATAGAAGTACAGAGTGTAGATTGTATAAAGTAGTCTGATCATCATCAAATATCAGTGAACCTACTTCAACATGCAAGTGCCTTTATAGAGAAGCAAAAAAAATCCAAGCTATTCTAATACTAGGATTTTGTTTACATTTCATATTTATTTTACATTTGTTTGTGAATTGCACATATGCTGATACAGTATTTACTGACTTGCATTAGCTATTGATATTCACCAATACATCGCTGTACACATCCCATATGGAAAGGAGGACCCCCAAATCCCCATTTAGAGACAGCAGAAATGTGACCACAAGCTCATAGCATCACCATCCAATACTCAGAATTGGCATTTAAAAAAAGGAAGAAATCAAAACTGTGTATTTGCAACAACAAATCAAACGAAGAATATTCTGGATTTGTATTTTAGCAGAAGTGCACTTAGTTGCATCTAGAAGTCAACCCATTTTCAAAGCACTTTGAGTTGCATGACAACTGTGCTCCATTAGATGGTGCTATGAACTGTGAAATACACTACATCCCAGGAAGCATTCTACAGCCAGGCAGTGTCGACCTGAAGACGGAGAAAGAAAAAGAAGAAAAAAAGAGGGGAGGAGCAGACTGGGGACATAAGAGAATGGGACAGATCTTATACCTGGAAACCTGGGACAATGAGGAAGTGGAGTCCATGTTCTTGGAGATGGAGTTATTCCTGTTAGTGAGACACACGTACTCTCTTCTTAAAATGGAAGTTGCAGAGCGCTCTCGTACATGCAGGACATTCTCAAACATGTACATACACGCTTGTTTGCGTGCTCTCGCACAGTCCACACACACCCACCCTGCTGTATTTAGGTTTTAAAACACAGACGCATCGCCTTGGGCAGAGGACCTCAAACGAGGGCTTGAGGCACGGACACGGCCCGCAGCTCAACAATAGCAGTAATGCTATTGTCCAACCTGTGTAAATGTATTACGAAATAAACTACACTGTAAGCCTATGCAGCTCAATCATAACACAGTGCCCTCCAGAATCATGGGCACCCTTCATAAAGATGAGTAAAACAACTATGAAAGGCTATAATTCCAACATTACAGTTACCTTTTCCCTTCATTTGTTTAGTTTAATTTAAATTGTATCACTGTGAACCCTTAATGGTGAAATGTATTGAGTTTATTGTTACATCCTGAGTCCGGCCCCTAAAACAGTGAGCCACAGGTACATGGAAGCATGGGAGTCTTGGGTTACCTGGGCATAGTAGATGATTTCTCCCAGGGTCTTCTAATGGAGTCTGAGAAAAAAGAAAAAGCCTTTAGATAGCAACAGTTAACAACACTAGAAATGAATGAATGATAAGTGAAATGATCACACTTGGATTGATAGGATGTTAAATCTATAATATGATGGTATGCAGAGACACAGCAGTAGGTGCACTGTATGTAAAAAGAACAGGTAAAGTCGACATGCTTTAGATAAAACATTTTTCTCACCACTTTGGCCTGAAGACTCTGAATCATCCTGTATAGAAGAGAGTTAGATCTGATTAGGAGTGAGTCATGCTGAATTTACTTTCCTGATTACCAACAGGACTGTGCCCGCCTACATAACTATACAGTGTCTCAATTTGTTACTATTTCTGGTACAGCATTATTTAAAGTGAAATATAAGTGCTCAAAAGTAATTCAGTTCTTACATTATCTTGTGTCTTTGCTGGTACCTTTTCTACTGTGTCTGTTGCTTTTCGTCTAAAGAATTACAAACAGGTTTGGTTAGATGGTGGTCATTACATAACCAACAACAAACAAAAAGGTAACCTAATTATACAAACGATGACGACAGGAGTAAACATGAGCAAATGCATTTTGTAAACATTAATAGTGAGAAACGAGCTGAAATTCTAATGATTTTCAATCTTCAACCGTAGTGCCACCCCACCTGCGTGCCAGGATGGCACTCATTTCCCCCATCAGATCACCACCTCCTCCTCCAATAGAGGAGTTACTGCTGCGGCTCGCGTCACCCCTGCCCGCTAGGGCTGGTGGGGCAGCTGGGGCCGCTGGGGCTGCTATTGCCGCTGGGCCACCGTCATCCTGCTGAGGGCAGCAGAGAGCAAAGAAAGTAAGATGGAAGTACCATGATGCAGGGATTATACTACAAATCAGCCTATTTCACCCACCGGACCGGAAGTGCTATGGGGGGGTAAACTTTTATCCTGTCCTGTCTAAATGAATGAGAAGGGTCTATCTGCAGACGCACAGAATTAGTAGAAAGTCGGTAAACATTCCCCTGACCTTAACCTCCCTCTGTTCCCCTCACTTTCTTAACCCCACTCTCTTAACCTCTAACCTCAGCCTTAACTTAACCTAGATCTCATAACTCCAGCCCTCATTCTTAACCACTAACCTCAGGTTAATCATAACCCAAATCCTATCATCAAATAGCGAAATTCAGGTGCTTTGGGGCAGGGATTTATTTTGACACTGCCGAAACCAGATCCTAAAAGGGCTGGATTGTGTGCAAGATGGCGGCTCTGCGAAGTGGGTGTGTCATGTAGTAGGCGTGTCGTGTAGTACTGTGTGTCCGCAGTTAGACCTACTACATGTCCACTTGGGTGTTGACTTGTTCTCAGGTATGGGCGGGTACACACACTGCTTCCTCAGTCTCTTTTAGTATTTGCAATTTTAGCATTATAACTTCAACTAACTAACTTCAAACGAGTCTACAGTCGTTCTTATCAGCCAAATAAACCCAGATGTAAATATCTAGTCTGTTTACTTCCGTGTCACTGTGAAATAGGCACATCAGGAACAAGTTGTTACCACCTGCTACAATAGTGGCATTAAGACAGCCTAACCTTTACACTGCAGTTACCTTGGCTACTCTACGTAGCTTAGCCCCTGCTATGGCGGCAGCCAGGCCTCCCCCAACCCCTCCACCATCGCCTCCTCCCATACCCCCAGAAGGAAGGGGTGGGGCAGGTGGAGCGGCTGGGGCGGCTGGAGGTCCTGAGGGAGGTGGGCCTGGTGGAGGGGGAATCCCAGCACCTGGAGGAGGACCAGGAGGTGGAGGTGGGGCTGGAGGTGGCGGAGGGCCTCCAGGGGCCATGGGCGGAGCTGGGGGAATACAGACTGACACAAAACAGAGGAAAGGAACTTCAATAATGACTGTCAGCTTCCAGCATAACCCAAAATATATTAGCATATATTTTGGACAAAATGAAGTTGAAGTTTGGCTTGTTGAAAAGTTGAAAAGCAGTATCATGCATCTTGCAACTTGTCAGTAGCCCAAAAGGTCATACACCCGTTATCGTAAGCAAACATTCTATTTGAATAATGACAGCAGCATGTCATCAGGGCTAACTTAGTTATACATTTTCCAACATACATTACCTATTAACATACCATCAAATCAATATAATAACATCCTATCTTGCAGCTAGAGAACGTTTTCCCAGTACCCCTAGGTGTCATAAAATTACATTTGTAAAAACTTCTCAACCAAATTTGGGGGTTCCATACCAAAGTAGGTACTTTTCATGTATACATATAAAAAACAATTTAATATGCGGACATATCTATGAGAAGTTTTTGGAGTTAATAGTGTTCGAGTTAGTGTTTTCCGAAGTAAGGGCTGCATTTCCCATGAGCCCTATTGCCTCCCAACACAAAGAGCTCCACACTCCGGTGAGGAGTGTGTTTTGAAGAGAATAGTTCAGAGTTCGGAACATGATATATAGCAATGAGGTAACATATCGTTAATTGAGGCTAAAGTCTCTATGACATAAATTAATTTGTCCAAGGAAATCAGAGTGGTAAGCATTTGGAATTTGGGTTTTTCCTCTGTCCGATACATGGAGGCACCACAAAAGCCCTAATGGTATATAACTGGAAAACACAGTACCTTTAAAAAAGTTGAAGTTTGAAGTATTCATGTATGCCTCAGATCTGATTATATTGAAGCTGCATTATGAGCCCTTCTGAATTGCCTTGAGACTTAACCTAGTGTGGCGTTGTTGTTCGGCCCAGGTGTTTCCTGACCTGCGGAGGCTTGTCTCTCTCTTTCCAGCCTCTCTCTCTCCACCCGCTCCCGTTCCTGCCTCTCTCTCTCCTGTCGCTCTCTCTCCTGCTGTTCCAGTCTCTGCTGCTCAAATCTAAAACACAGAAATACACAATTATAACATGGTCAAAATGAATATGTAAGAGGAGAATGTAATCTCTGCGTAAGAATAGAAACACATTTCTAGTGTAAGCTGTATAACAAATGCTTAATATTTGGATTATTTAAAACATAATCATGGTCTCTAGTGTTCCATCTTACTACGGAAGGTGACGCTGGGGTAGCATTTCAATCTACTGACACGGTGGTGATACAGGCCCCGTGTTTATGGACAAGGGGATGTTTCACAGATTCTGATTAGCCCACTACTGGATGTAAGAGTCCACAGCTGGATGTGGTGGCCTCATTCAATACTATTGGGCCCTCTGTGCACCGCCTCCTCCCAGAACAGCTGTCACTCGCAAGGGTTTAATACACAGAGTGGCACATGTACACATGTACAACTGCTCACAACGACACACACAGCCCAGAGAGATTTAAAGAACAGTTGGTTGACTTGGGCAGTGTGCCCAGAGAGAGGGGAGGGGAGGTCAATGTCCTTGTCCCCCCCCCCCCACTAACTCAGGTTTACAAAATGTGTTGATAATGCGGTAAATCTTTGCTCACTCGTAGATGTTGTTTTCCCCTTATCATTGTTAAGTGGTATTTTATTCTTCCTAAGCCTCTTCTGCTGTTACCTATTTGACAGCCTTCTTGGCAGCCTTCTTGGCCTGTCCCAAAGATTCCCTGGCTCCGCCACATATTTAGGCTAAATGGATTAAAAGGTTAATACCTAGCCTTTGCTGGTCTGGCAATGAGGAGAGATATACTGTAGCTGGAGTGAAGGCTGAGGGGTTAGGAAGGGGATTTTAATGTGTGACAGCTTGTATGATTGTGGATTGTTATGAAACTAAATCCGGTACGACTTGATAGAAACCTTTAGGAACAATTTTCTTCATGACCTTACAGCACAACAAGCTATGCCAAATTACTTACAACATGCAGTTATGTAAAAGCTGCATGTTGTCATATAAGTCATATAAGCATGAGTAGTACAGGTGTATTATTAGGTTTATCAGTTTTGTAAAAATACTCAGCCAAGTGGTCTGGAAGGTCGTCGTATAAAACCCAGATACATTACCACAAGTGTCTTTGATCAATATACCTAACCCTATTACTGATGCTTTAATCCACACATAGCCCTACAGTTATTACAGTACACAAATACATGCGTTCTCCCAAAAGACACCCCACCCTCTAGTAATGCCAGTTTTGGTACCTCCGTTGTTGTTCCAACTCCTCCGGGGACGGTCCATTTGACACTGGGCGGGGCAGGGTGGCATAACCTGCAGAAACAGCACAGAGGAGAGACAGTTATTGTCACTGAGGGAGAGAACATGCTCATACTCTTTGATATGATGTCCTTCAGTTACTGTAGCTCATAAAAGGCTTGGTTATTGCTGCAGATACCTATTCAAGAAAGCTATAGAACAGGGGTTTTCTTAGAAAGTGATGTCTGTGTTACACACCTGTTGAAATCATGTTGGTAGATGTAATGGCAGTAGTCCTATATTCAAACTGGAAAATTCCCAGTACTACTTTGCAAAATGCAAATGTCATTACAAAAACACACCAAAGTAATTCAAGACATAACCAGGCACATTTAAAGTACCAGATCAGAAACATTATACACAGTACATAACTGTAGCGCAAACAATGCCGGTTGGGCCATACTAAGGATTGGAATGTCTGGCACAAATTCATTGTTTCTATTCCAAAACTACATTACACAAGAAAAAGCCTACAAAGTTGACACATGTTGTGATGATTAAACATATACCTGCATTACCTGCATCCATAGAGTTGAGTACCTCCAGGGCGTGCATCATGCCATTGGCAAATAGAGCAGCGTCCTCCTTGCTGCCAAAATTGAGCCCCCAAACCTGCCGCGCATCTCGCCACTGGTGGAAGTTGGGGGTGGCCTGGTTGTATTTCAGGCCTCTCACAATTGGACAGTTTATCACCACCTGAGTGAGTGAGTGAGTGAGTGAGTGAGTAAGTCACGTTGTGTTGTCAACTATATCTATCCATCTATCTTGCAACGGTCAATAAATAGTGCAATGTCCGTGAACACTTTTGTCTTTTGCTGAAATAACCTATTGAAAGCATCCCAAATTGTCTGCACTATAAACCTCCAGAGCTAATAACATGGAAATCATCTAATACGATCATATTATTTTTGTCTGAATCATCTGTTAGAGATTATTTACATGAACTGGATTACACACATGCATAGGCAGCAGAAGCTTTGGCTGCCAAGAAAGAGATTAAACTGCGGAAGAACCAACAGTGCCTCGAGCAAATAGCACGTGGTTGAGTTTGTGCTTCAATTGTCCGTCAATATCAACTGAGGAGAAATTGTGTTGTTGCCATGAAATTATTAGTGTGGAATGTCTTCTGAATGAGAGTACAGATGAAGATCCATTGTGTGTGATCAACCATCCAAGCCTCGGTGCTCATCTAGATCGAGCGATTTTGAAGACTACCTTCAATATTTGGAATGGAATGGAATAATTCGAAAGAGACGACCTCAAATCAGTAGGTCTGAGGTGGTGAATGAATGATTAAATTAAAAAAAAAATTATATATATATATTTTTTTTTAAATCAGACCCACCAGAAGCATGATTTTCAACTAACTTGATTAGTCATTGATGTGATCACCAGCAGAAATAAGCTGGAAAGAAAAAACATAAAACCCCCCCCCAAAAAAAAAAGGTCCTTCATCATAAACACAGAAGTCATATGTCCAAAAAAAAAAATTTTTAATAAATAAAAATAAGCAAACAACCCCTCCCATTAAAAGGAAATGTAGAAAAGGTTTTATGTTTCTGTAATCCCTCCAGAAGGTGGCGTGAGTCCTGTGAACAGTAAAAGGAAAAAGGAGCCCCGAGTTTGAGCGCCTGAATGTGCTGACATGCCATTTCTCTGTTTGTTTTACAGCCACTGAATTCCACAGAGCAGAGGAGGGGAGAGTCTGTCAGAGTGAATATCCCAGAGAAGCTCCACGTGCCACAGAGAAGCTGCCAAGTTTAAACACCACAACAGACAGAAGTATACCTAACATTTTGAGATGGAATGAGAGTAACAAGGCAGGTTAGGTTTTCCTGTTATAAGCCAGTAGGAGCTACATGTTCAAAAACCCAGGGAGGGGAAACAATATACACAAATGCCTGCAGACAGAGTCAATCTTAGAGTCAGTCAGACAGAGTCAGTCTTAGAACCACCTGTATTTGTACTTTGTCAATTTTCTCTTATAGCCCCCACTTCCCCCAAACAAGCATGCACATCCATGCAAGATATAAAAATAAGAAGCCCTCAGACAAGCAAAACAAATTAGGGGGGCGATTCTTTATTCTCTTATACACCTAGACACCAATTAGCTGTTGTGTGTCAACACAAATAACAGATGGGGAGGGAGGGTGGGGTTCCTCAATTTTCACAGGAAATGGTTGAGCCAGCTAGCTATCTTTCAGGAAACATCATCCACTTTAAGAGCAATCTCTGGAGAACACTTGGAGAACTGAATGTTTAAAGAAGGAGAGAGACACACTGAGACACAAGGGACACCAGGGATAGAGTGGAGTCTAAAAACAACCTGCACCAACCCACTCCCTTAACCCACCTTTAACCACCAAATCCTCAAATGACAACAACTTGTGGTGTTTACTGTAGAGCACGCCGGCAAGTGTGTTTAACTACTTCCATGTAAAAATACTCCACCCAGGCAGTTTTTTCTGAATAGAAATAGATTCATATTATCAGTTAATCTTTAATACCCGTTAAGCGCAGAGACAAGGGAGACCAAACTGTAATGTTCATAAAGGTGTAATGTTCATAAATACGCATACATTATGCCGGTATATGGCCTCTGTTACCTATCAGCCAAACTGATTCCAACCTGCGTCAGTGGACAGTGCATTACTGGAATTAGCTTACATCTGATGCAAGATAGTTTGGTTTATTAAGAGCGATAAGAAAGCCAGGAGGCTTATTGACACTAGAGGCAGGCCCAATTCATTCTGACTGTATGAAATAGGCTGCAACTGTACTGGGAAAAAGGGATAGTTTGAAGACCAAAATGTGTTTCTGGATTAAATATGGCATACTTTACATACTGATGGCTATAAATAGAATCAGTATGAACGAGGACATTCACAGAAATATGCAAAATCACACAAAACTAAAATCGACAGACATATAAGTTAACAAATAGAACTCTTTAATGTGGGTGTGCCACTGCTGATGTATGGGCACACACACACCAAAAAAAAAAAAATTATTGTAGCACCTGCAGTACTTATTCACCCAACAGGAAACCACAGACTCCCACTAGACGTATTATACATTTTTTTTTTTTTTTTTTTTTTAAAAAGACTCACAAATAGGATTCACATGCACACAGAAATGTTATGTCCATTCGTATTCTACCGCCACACTTGACAAAGTTCCAGAGCTGTGTACGTACCTGCTGGTCTGTCTGAATCTTGCGTCCTACTACTCTAAAGGCATTGTTGGTGGGGTTGTGATAGATCTGGACCCTGCTGAACGTCTGTGGCCCAGCTCCTGCCGGTAGCCATTTCTTATTGCCATCATCATAGATCATCACAGTGGCCCGAGCCTGGCAGATACTCGACTCACTGGAGGAAAGGAGAGGGGAGCATAAGAGAGCAACAATGTAAACTCAAGACATTTTTACTAACCACCATTAACAACCTTCTTACCAATCTATCACAGCACGAATCTTGTCCATGTCCGAATTCCTTAGTATGCACTACACATACATATTATTAGTTCCTATGCCGTCTTTATTGTCTAGTATGGATCCTGCATACTAAATTTGATTTTTATATTTATCAATAACTGCATTAAAAATCATAGATTTTTGGTCAATTCATTTGAGTACACAATGTCAGTTTTAAGTGATTCACAAAATACTGCAATAGGAACCAGTAGTGTATGTGAACTAATATGAACAAATTCTAGACATTCCCCTATTAAGACCACCCAGAATTTCACAAGTATTTTTCTAAATTTTTTCCATTATGTCACCCTATGCAAATGGTAAAGAAAGCACCTTGTACTAGGACATTACATTCATTTTAGGGAACATAAAAAGAGGAAAGCTAGATTACATGTCCTGCGTTTGTCTCAACAGGGGTCAGGCAAGTGAATAATGAATAATGATAATGAACAATGAGAGTTGCGTACAAATAAATAGGCTAACACAAACATGAGCTACAACATGCTTTCTAATTTCTCCTGTTAACAAACTGGACACATTTCTACTAGATAAAGATAAAAAACATGCACATCAATGTCTACTAGGATGGGTGCTGTATCAGAAATATCAAAGTAAAAGAATAGGTCCGCACACAAATTAGCTCTCATTAAAATATTTAATTTGCCAGTGATGTTTGAGTTAAAAAGCTTCTTTTGTGAATTTTTTTTTAAATTCAATTCAGAAATGTTCTATAAATAACCATCTGACAACGCTTTTTACTAATTACTAATCCTGTGAATTTAATACTCTGTGCCACCTCATGGGGGCCCCTCGAGAAAAAAATACACTAAATACACAGATTCAGTGTGCCACAGTATAAACGGTAGAACAAACTCTCACAGTCATCATATCTGCCCACCCCAGGGTGAATGATCTCTGCTCAAGCCAATAAACACTCCTAAATTGTAAAATAAGGTCTTCCCTTGGCATGAAAACAGATATGCACTGATGCTTGCAACAGATGTGGGCATTTTAAGAGAGGAGAAACCAAGAGCAGGAAGTACAAAGTTGATTTGATAAGGAATACAGAGAGATTGGTTTGATCCACCCCCTTTGCTAAAAAAGAGCGGTGAGACAACAATGGAGGCTGACAAAGACAGGAAGATGACTGGAGTTCTGGAATCCTACACCTGCTCCAAATCTACATCTCCACAATTTGAGAGACGATGGGCACGTGTGCTCTGGGAACAAACTCAATTCAAAACTACAATTCTACAATAAAAAATAAAAAAAAAACACAAAAAAGCATGCATGTGCATCAACATGCCCAACTAGAGTAGAGGCATGTGAGCCAATATGTATAGAGCACTACAACCTACATTATTATTAATAATGTGAACATGCATGTCTATCATCCCCAGTGAGACGACATGCCTGCTCCCAACATGGGCAGGGTGGCAGACAGGAAGTCTGGATTATTCTGGCAGTCAAAAGGTCTACTCACAGTTCAGCCACTGTGGTTACTACAGTAGTGATTCAAGCTGATTAAAAAAGGAGGAGAGATGAGTTATAAGACATGTACACAGATCAAGACAGGACAAAAGTGGCTGGTTACAACTGCCAAATCAATTCTTCACTATTCCTCCCTCTTCTCTACTCGTTCCTCTACACTCCCTAATCCATGTTCTCTCTCTCCCCCCCATCTGTCCCGCCTGTGATACAATCTGCTACTTCCTGTGACACAGCACCAAAGCCACAACCCACTTCCTGCTCCCAGCGCTGCCTAATAAGGGATGCCTAAGCCTGAACAATCAATGCCTGGACGCACAAACACAAACAGCCTGCACACACCACACATAAAAATACAAGATTAAACCATGTTTACCATTACTAGAAGAAATCTCTAGCAATCAAAGAATAGATCTTGTTATGTGTCCCCCGGTCTTGTGTATAGACAGCAATCGTAAATCACTTGTAAAAGACTTGTAAAAGACTCGCAATATCGTTCTTTATTCAATGTTATCATTTTTAGTGGGCTTTGATGAACGCATCTCCAACAAGTCCGAGGCTGCTATGACTTGAACTTTACTAACCTGACACTAACACTTGTAAAGTGTGCAATTAAAAGTGTTAAGAAATGTGTATAATGAATAAACATTTTTAATACATACATAGGCCTAAGTCTACAGTATGTAGTTTAACTTTAAATTTCCATGGAGATATTTTTCTTTCTATTTTATGCACACAAAAAAGAAAAAAGTCTCCAAAAGATTCAATCATTGCGGCGTTTGAGCATGTCTGTTGGCCATTGAGCATTTTGTGTCTGCATGGGCCAAAGTGAGGGGACAGAGACCGGGACAGGCCAATGCATTATTAATGAAGAGAAAGGAACGGCTAAGGAGCGAGTCCGAGAGTGAGGAGTTTAATTATTTATAGAACCACACGACACAAGACTCTAAAAGTGTGCGTGGCACGTGCACATTGACACACACCTGTCAACTTGCCACATGGCAACACATGTGTCCATGTGTTGGGTGGGGCCTGCTACTGCTGCACTGGCTTGACCTAATGTTAACATAGGAATGAACCATGACAGGCACAGCCAAAACATTCTATTCCTGTGCATTCGAGGACCACAGAACACCCTTGTCCAGTGAGATAGTATTACTCTTAAGATAACTAGGTGATTGGTTGACTTAAGAGGTTTTGTTAGTCACGCCGTAAGACCCTAGAGAGCTTTGAGTCTCTGTTCTTTATGTTACAGTGATTTAAGTGCTTTATTCTATGCCAAAGGTAATAGAATAATGAGGATGGATTAGGAGACCCCTGATAATCTAAGTAGTATCCACATAAAAACATATTCTAGAGAAATAAATAAAAATAAAAAACATTAAAAGCACTGCATTTGTCCTCGCTTGGCTGCATAGAGCCCAAATGGTTCCTCGAGCAACTATGTTTCTCAGTCACTGAGGGGTTAACAGGAAACTGCAGTCACGGCTCGGGAACATGCTCTCTTGGAAATGTCTGTATAAGGCTATGTTCTCAGAGCTTTCCCCAACACACAGACAAGTTGAGTCAGGCCCAGTGGCTTCGTCTCTGCCTCCTCCTCTCCTTCTCTGTATACCTGACCTGCCTTCGCCAGCGCGCTTCTTCCTTTTAGACTCTCTGTGGATCAGAATGGGTATATATCGTCTTTGTCTTGGTCGCAATAGTGGAGACGCATCAGCAGCTTATGTAATCACACAGTAGATGTACAGATCTACAGTTCTACTGTATGGTACAAGTGGGCGGGCGCTAGTAAGCAAGGCTATGCACATCATATACTATCGATCTATATATCTATCTATATACATCAATATCTATCTATATCAATATATGCAGACATTATGCAGCTGTAACAGATTGGTAGTGGTTCAATCGAGGGGTTTAACAGGGTAGTAGTACTGAATACAATGGTACACATACCCTTACATATCATACAACACCCATAATTATAAAGATCTACATCGTCAAACAAAAAGAAAGCAGGAGTAGGACAGGACTAGCCGGACACTGCTGTCCCTCTTAATCCAGTCGATCATCCTTCTCTCCCAGGAGTGCTTAGCACAACTAAGCAAGAAGCCTTTTCAGGTCCAACGATCAGCCAAATATAATTTTTTAATAATGCTCATGCTTCCGTTTTATCCTTGGCTTCTGAAGGAAATCTCCCCTGCCAACATTCAGCACAGGACAACAAAAAGTATGAACCCCCCCACAACACACACACACACCTTTCATAAGCTCATACACTTCTCTACCCCTTCTGCTTACAGCCACACCCTGTATTTTAAACCAACAGGGAGCTAGGGAAGATTATGGGGGCACTATAACTATTCTAAATTGTATTCACATCACAAAGATAATTATTGGACAGTGTTAGAAATGATTCAAAGCATTAAATAATAAAAAAGGTTCTGATAAACAGTCAGAACAACGCTGTTAGTATGGCTCAGGTTGCCTCACACTGACTAACATAAATGATCAAACAATGACTCATTGGCCACTGCTGAAATGTCCCATTAACACCAGACAGGGAGGGGAAAATATAATCTCTTGGTAGCGTGCGTCTGCATGTGTGGTCAGCATAACTCCTCTCTACAGAATGGTGAAAATAGAGGCCCTATTTCCAAGTTGGTGAGAAGTCTGAATAAGTATTCACAGTAGAAATTATGCATCTTAGAAGTTACTGAACCTATTAAAAACGATCCAGTCATAGCCAATGTTTTCCTTTAACCAAAAGAAACTCTACTTTTACAAAACAAAGAGAGCAAGACGAGGCATTAATCTTTAAATCAGTGGTTCTCGAACTGTAGGTTTGTTTGTGCTTGTGACCTCTGTTTGAACAACAGGGGTCACAAGCAAACTAACATTTTGGGGGTCAACCCCTGCTTTAGATGAACATGAAACCAGTGGGAAGTAATCTGATCTCCCTTGATTGATGTTATAGGCATTTGTTTAAGAAATGTATGAGAAAAGCAGGCTTTCCCAAACAGGTCAGCAGACTTTTTTTGCATTTGTTTTTTTAAGGCAAAACATCACGACACTGCACAGTATTAGATAAGGCGAGTATGTTTCGAAAGTCCAAGAACATTCCATACAGACGAGTGAAAGTAAATGGGCCTCAGTAAGCTTTCCTCTTCACCTTGGCACATACGTAAATGAAACAGCGGCAATAAGATCACAAGAGTCATGTGACACACACACACACACACACACACACATACACACACAAACGCGCACGAGGAAAGCAGTGATACGAGGAAGTGCTCGCTGCAGGTGGTGGTTTTTTCCCAATGGATAAGCATGTCGTGGTGGGGGTGGGGGTGGGTGGGGGAAGGGGGGGGGGGGGGGGGGGAATATAGTCAAACTGTGTAAAACACACCAACAGTGTGGCCAGGCAGTTGATATGAAACAAATCAACCTTTGGAGAAACTACAGAAGTGAGTGCGGAAGTCAAACGCCCTAAAGTGGACTCCCTGCAAGTGATACGTTTGAACGACCAATGGGACGGGGGTTCTGCCAGATCAAACGCACCACACTGCTCTGTCATTTTTGTAGTTACAACCTAATGCCCCTCTGCCAAGAGTGACAAAAAGTAGACAATGGGATAAATATTATCCATGCTCAAATTTGTATGTTGGCATATTACAAACGGATTCAATTAAAAGAAGAGGAAAAACTGCCAATTGTAGCTTTATAGTAAATGTGTTAAGAATTTTGCACGTATGTCTCCATCTCTAAAACGGATTATCATTGGTAGAGAACCAACTGTCCTGTGTGGCTAACATTGCTGCAATGACCCAAGCCTGCAGGTTCTCCCTCTACAACAACATCAGAAGGATAAGGCCGTTCCTCACAAAAGAAGCGGCACAGCTCCTGGTCCAAGCTGTAGTAGTCTCGCGTCTAGTCTACTGCAACACTCTACTCACCGGACTACCGGCGACTAGAGTCTCTGCTTCCAGACCCTTACAATGAATCAAAAATGTAGCAGCACATCTGGTATTCAACCAACCAAAGTTCTCCCATGTAACCTTCCGAGACCTTCACTGGCTCCCCATCTCAGCCCGCATCCATTTCAAGGCGCTGGTGTTGGCCTACAAGGCAGTAAACGGACTGGCCCCTCTCTACCTCCAAGCTATAGTAACATTCCAGGTCCCAACCAGAGCACTTCGATCTACCACCTCTGGCAGCCTGGCACCTCCGTCGCTACGAGCTGCGCATAAGAGTCGCTCAACCCAGTCTTGACTCTTCTCTGTCCTGGCGTCGCAATGGTGGAATGATCTTCCCACAGGACAGCAGAATCACTACTGATCTTCCGCAAGAAACCTAAAACCCACCTTGGTACCTTGACCACCTATTTCTCTACCTTATAGCACTCCCACTAACAAGTCCTCTATAACAATCCTTTATCCTCCATCTATTCTCCTTTCCTTTAAAAAAAAAAATCCTCCCTTCTACTGTTAAATCAGTTTTTAGATTATTAGCACTTGCCAGTATTTATGCTGATGCAATTAATTACTTTTTATTGATTGAATAACGATTTTTATAGGAATATGTTGAGAAATGTATACTGAAATGCATAGGTGAAGTAACATGATGACATGATGCTGTCCTTATTCTAGGAGAATGTTGTTTGCTTGCAATAACTGGTGGTTAACCAGTTCAACTGTTGACAAATGTAGTGATTGTAAGTCGCTTTTGATAAAAGTGTCTGCTAAATGCTGTAAATGTAAAATCCTGTCAGGCACAAACAGAAACATATGGCATGGTCATAGTGGCTGTTGAGTGCTTGACTTCTGATGCAGATACAAGGCGCAGATGACATACAATAGACTGTTAAATTTGATCCAGTCATCTGACAGCACTCAACCCTGGGCCAAGAGCTGTCAGTTTGGTACAGTATAGCCTAGCACTAGACTCCAGAACGCTGACAGTTCTTCTCTAAATAAATACTGAAGGCATCCTAGAAATCAAAACTCTCAAGCTAAACTAGTTGTTTAGCTAGTGGTCTGAAACTGTACAGTAACCAGAGCTGCCAATTACAGGGAATAATACTGTAATTGAAATCACCTGGGTAAGTGAACAAGAAGAAAACCTGGCAGGACTTTTACTTTCTGAAGTCGGACTATTCCACCTCTGACCCAATTTAAAGCCTATGGTATACTGCTGTCGAAAACTAATTTCGACTGCTCTTTTGGGTGAACCAGCGGGTGTCTGACTGCCGTATTTAGCTTCTTGCACCATAGTGTGCGACCACTCAAAAAGTTGCCTCCCAGTAAAGCACTGTACATTCTCGCCTGCAATTGGTTAACAATGTCACGTGGGTTGTTTAGCGTGCGTTATGAAGTGTTTGTTTGGACTGTGTGCAATATGCTGAATCAAATGTATCAGCACTGAATTAGAATAGAAACCTAACACTAAAAACAAGGTTAATAAAGTTACACTGAAAATAGTGTTTCCTCCTCTATCATTTACTGTTCCTTCTTTTATTGGAATTGTGGCGCCATAGCAGACACTGTTTGTCTGAAGTATACTGGTGTGGGCTTAAGAAACAGCAGCCTGTAAAGATTAATACATGGCTTTACATGAGGAATATTTTTTCCCCCCCAACAACACAGATCTTTAATCTCAAATGTGAGGTAAATGGAGAAGCCTGAAGAGTTTAAGGGCTTTTGTTTGAAAATAAAACCATTAGTAGCAGCTCCGGTTACAAAATAAAGGCAAACTTCCACTATAGCTGAATCAGTGTTTTAAATACTTAGAAATACAGCACCCTTCTCTTTTAAACACTGCGTGTGCTTAAAAAATCCTCTACTGCCTCATTCTTCTGTGAACCTTTCCCTTTTTTCTTGTCCATTATCATTTACATGCCTCCTCCACACACAGGCCCTAGCATGCTGCTAACAGAGCAGACACACACACACACACACACACACACACACACGCTTCAGGCTACTGCTTTCTGCCTCCACAAGTAGCCTATAGTCAGGGAGAAACTGGAATGCAGGGTATGTTGCTAGCCTTCACTCTATTTCACAATGTATTTGGTCTGAACTGAGTCAGCATGCCCAGTCAAAATCTATTTGGCATATATCGCGACGGCCTCTAAACTTATTTTCCTACTTTAAAGAGAGTCTGTCCGCATTCTTTGCCTGTTGACTCATCAAATTCCTAAACATTATTTATCCCGCATTATTTCCACTGCTTAGGAAATGCTGAACAGACCAATTGGCTGAGAGTGAACACTCCCTCCATCAGAGGCAGTCTGGAGGAGGGAGCGTTAATGCCCTTATTTGGAACCATTATATCCCTCCTCCTCACGGAGTTCTATTCCTTTTACAGGTTGGAGCACATCCTCTGTGCCTTGATCTGGTGTGGAGAACAATAATCCTTGATAGGGAGAGGAGGAGAAAGTACCACATTTCTGTGGCGCCCTTGTATTCGTTTCACTAGAAGGAATTGGATTGATAATAAACATGAGAAATGAGCAAATCAGAATACATGTTCTAGCTTCTTTTGATAGAATTTAATTAGCTGACTTTGGCTTGAAACTAACTGTGATAAGGCTTACTTGATATTAGCAAAGAATGTGATACATAATCCTAGATAGATACATTAAACTAGCCCACTGAAAGTAATATTCAGGTCAGTGTCAGTTATTCATCCATAACCAAAAAACAGTGGAACAATATCTACTAGAGGATTGTCTATAGAAGACCAGGCCTAAAATTAGTCAAATGTCAACTTCACAAAATAAACTCATTACATTTAAACTGGACTGACTAGTGTGTGAATACAGCGCATTGTCACACATAAAAAAAATTGGTAATTTCAAACTGCATCCAGGCCAGTGAAAATAAAAAAATGCTGTTACCGTTATAAAATTACGGTCATATCATATCATCGTCAATTACTGACACACAAAACAAATGTAATTAACGCAAAACACAGTTCAATATCTTTTAGTCCATGGTTTGGAAAAACGATATGCAATATCTAGGGTAAGGGTATGTGCCTTTGGACTCATTTTGATATTTTTTAATAATAAGTGATTATTCAGTTAACAGCTAGGACATGAAAGTAATGCTGAGAAATATTGCACCAGAATTACCTATTAAATGCACACCAATCAAACTTTTGAACTATTGAAAATGCTTGTTGTAAGTCCTAATGAATAAAAACATACAATTTACATAAACTGTTTACCCAAATCGCTTACAAAACAATTATTAGCTAAACGCACAAATACCAAATAATAATTTTTGTACTCAAATTCTGGCACCCCAGGTGGTTAACCGAATAATCGAAAACCTGTGCACACCCATAGGAATATCAGTGCTTGCTAGTCCCCTTCCCACTATCTATTGCAACTTTGTATCAGCTATCACAATTCACATCATTCCCAGTGGGTTATGGTCAGGAGATATGAGACAGTGTTCAAGATGGCTGACGATATAAAAGACTGAGATACATCCATTATCTTCCATTATGGAGTGGAACCAACTGCATCTGAGGCCATTAGCAGAGGCCAGTGCTGACCGTACATTACATCATATAGCTGGTTAGCCCACAGTAAGCCTTACTTCGTCTATGATGTAAGGCCTAGCCTCTCTATCAATTTAACAGAGGTTCAATCCCGCTTTAAAAACACTACAGAGAAGATTGTTGCGTTAGGCCTAGATGATCATTATGAGTTTCAGTTGAGTTTCATGATAGTTTTAAGTTTTAGTTGTGCGGTGTGGTACATAGTGAAGGATAAAGCCATCGCTGTTGAATGAATCACATTCTACTTTTCCCTGCATGTTCCTGATCCCCCTAATAATTCTCAAATTCTGATGCTCATGATGATTAGCATAGAGTATGAAAAAACAGATCACATTTGCTTCCATCGATCAGCTATAGGCTACTAAAAATTGCATAGTTAGTTGGTCTTTCCTAAACAACAATGATTTACTTTCCACAGAAGAAGTCACTATTTTGCAAAAATCTTAAATCATCCTAAATCTTTCAGATATTAAATCTCTCTTAAAGGTCCAGTGTGTAATATTTCAGAGGATCTAGTGACATAAATGCAATATAAGATCCACAACTATGTTGTCAGTGGTGTACAAAGACCTTATATAATAAACCATA
>JAOEHI010000005.1:4471441-4493522 GCA_025447815.1 Percopsis transmontana
TCGAACGTTGTTTCCAGCGCTTTGGCTTCGTTTAGTGGACAGAAATGTGTTTGTGTTTGCGTTGCTGTCTCAGACGATGACATCTTGTATCTTGAATTGATTATGGGATATTGGTACATTGTATTGTTTCCCATGTAGGATGTCTTGGTTAGTGGTCTATAACTGAAGCCCTGTCTCTGTTCCTGTTTAACTTCATAACCAGCAACAGTATAAATGGGGAAGTTCTTTTCCTTTTCTATCCTGCACAATGATTCCTTAGTGCAAAATTTCCTTCAGTACAAAAAGTTAAGCTTGTTTGACTAGTTAAGAGGGTTAAAAACTAGTCAAGTCATCAATAAGAATTGATGGTAAAAGTTAGATAAGAGAATGGGAAAGAGACTAAATAAATTATAATACAAACGATCATCAATAAGAGAAGGAAAACAACAGGCACTAGATTTGGAAGAAATGGTATTTGTCACTAAAAAGACAAAAGAAGGTTTTGTACATTGAGCAACTACTGTAGCAAGGCATCTAATTCAAGTGGCAGGCTATCATAAAGGCCTATTGATGTGAAGAGGTGGGTAGACCAATGGGGTGGAGGACTGATTAGGTATTTTGGAGAAGATCTATTGATAAAACAGGCAGGCATTGTAGAAACTTGGGGGGTCACTGTGTGGAGCCGATCTGAATGTGGAGGTAAGTTAACTTCATTCCTCATTTACTTTGTTGTTGCAGATTTCCAGTATATACCCCACACCATGCATGTCAAACCCCTAGCTCGGTTCAACAGTTTGGGATTGCAATGAAGCACTTGTTTGGCATTAGATCCCCTGCATGTTAATATGGCGCAATGTTACAATTTATACCTTTAAAAACAATTGGCAACAATCATAATTCAATTATAACAATATTGGTTTAGCAGGTGTTATGATGAAGGACGCCTTGACACATGTTGGCTGTAAATTACATGGATGTAATTATATTTAAAGCAACTGTGTTCTTGCTTTTTTTAAATGAATTTTATAGACTTTAAAAACAGCTGAATGCAGTATAGAATTAAGAGCGGGTGGGGACAGGAAAAGCAACATCCGAAAAGTGGACAAACATTTCACAACACAGTACAATAACTGCCCATCTATCACAACACTTTCAACTGTCATTCCTCAAAAAGGAAATACTTAAATAACATTTTTCTGTGGGGTCATGAGTTCAAAGATGTCAGATGCTTAAGAGCAGAAATTGTCGTAAATGGAAGATCTACTATGGGGCAACGTTCCCGTCACTGCATCTCACTCTTATTTAGCCAAGACAAGCCTATAATACAAAGTAGGAATCAAGACCAAAGGAGGACACTGTGTTACTGCTTTTAAGTTTAATCAATAAGAAGCTCAGACAAGACTGCCTTTCTCGTAGAGCGATGTTACAGTTGCTTCCAGGCATCGAAAGATACCAAACTAAGAGCCAAAAGTAACTTATAAAGTCAGTGCTTCAGTCCCATTACAACTTTGTGTGAGTGCAAGTAGACCTATGTACTTTGGCCCAGAGGTTGATACATCCTACTGCATCCTACTGCTGTCAATGGGATAGCCACTGAGTCACAGACCTACAGACAGAACCAGTCACCTCACTTACAATACCAATGAATCATAATGCAGATGGATGCACTTCCTGTACCCGACACTGATATTAATTTAGCATGGAACATTACTTGGTCATATATAATCATACAGCATTTTTTTCCCAAGATGCTACACAAAGTCTGGGGTTTCGACTCCTAGCCGAAAGGTCCTTGCCTCACCACGTTCACAATGAATAGTCCACCTGTACCCCTAGCGGCTCCTAATACTTACAAACTTTAAATAATAACAACAAAATATAAATTCGGATCCCTGGATAAAGGTCTGCTAAATTATGTCATTGAGATTCAAGTTTACAAAATAAAAAATATCTAATAAAAATTTCTGTACTGCTCCTCAAGTTGCCTTTATTTCTATATAATTGTCTTCACTGCATTCAATTAAAGAAAACGGGTATGCGTAAACCCTGGAAAAGGCTAGTCATTAAGGGTTATCATTGCATAGAAAAAGCAGGGTTATCATTGCATAGAAGAAGCAGGGAGGGAGGTTTCGATCAACTGAGGAGTAAGAGTAATTTGAGATTCTACGCTAAACCAGTTCCTTTACAGAGCAGCTGCTGAAGACCACTCAACTCCACTCTTGTATCAGCCTTTACATTTCATAGGATGAGTGACAATGAACTTGAGTGTGCGAGTGTACCGATTCCTCATCTATTATAGCCTACAAGGTGACATATTTTGGTAAGGCTGTTTCAATAGGGTATAGTCAATCTTCACTTTGTTACCAATATGTTTGTGATACCGCAGCTTGGCAAAGGAAAAAATATACAAAAGTTTAAAACATTTTTAAATGATGTAGGATAAGGCTTTGATACCATCAAGATACCTATGTGCCAAACCCAGAGGTACCGTTTTGAGGACAGCAGACAAGTGTGCCAATAGAAGCCCAATTATTACACCACTTTGCGGTCAAGATTATAATAGAAAAACTATGTAAAGCAAATGCAAACCATAGACCATGCCACGGTCGACATGGAAAAGTACCGAGATAGACTTGAGATAAAGAAACTAGTTTTGCCGGTCATTTATTACTCGCTGAATATTTGTATTTTGAGCGCCAGAATACTCGTGTAGAGCATGGTTAAGACTTGTGCCCCTGGTCTTATGTGGAAGACAACAAGGCCGAGTAAAATGAGCGACTTCAAAACATATAATTGCCAGCTGCACAGGCTGTGACAGGATGTGGAATTCATGGACTTCAGTGCTCCATACAGACAGGCAGCAATTTTGTTCCGGGTACAAATTTCCATAGGGAGTAAAATAGTAAGACATGCTTTGTTTGGTTGCAGTAGGCAATAATATCAAATGCATGTTAAAAACAGCACATAATTAATGGATTATTTGACGAACACACCTTTCATAAAATGCTGTACGGTGGGATTTGCACCAGAAAGATGTATGGTATAAACAGTCAATGTGGTGTGTTTGCAAAAGATACAAAACCTGTGTTGTCGTCCTTTGACCTGTTCAACTACCCTCGCTTTTGAATAGCTTACTTGGAATGGCAGAGGAGAAAGAGAACTCCTAGGCTATCGTGGACGATACAAACATGCAAGTTTTTGTCTAGCACTGACACAAATCCCTAGTAACTTTCAAATGTTTCAAACACGATATAAATATGCGGTCCCCCTAGCCATATTGTCATAAATAATTTAATTCTGTCGATATTTTGAGATGAACGTAAAGCATATTTTAACACCACGATCTCTACTTATATTACAACACAATTTCAGTCAACCTAATTCGATATGCTATATACAGATACGCAAATTAGAAATGCGTTGCATATGTGGTCTACAAGTGAACAGTAAACTATTGTATAACTGCCCAAACAAACTGTGTAGCCGACACACAATGAAGAGAAAGAGAGCGAACCGATTTGAGCCTCTTTACCCACCTCATTGTTCAGCCAGTGTGGAGATCCTCTCCTCCTATTCAATTTGAATTGGAGAACTTCAGATCGTATGCTTGTTGTTAAAACGCAATCTGGGCATGTAAAAAACGACAAAAATCGACCAGTCATCTACGCCCGTAAAGGGGTAGCCACAAGCGGAATAAAGAAGCACACCTCGACGATTTCCTGGTTGTGTGGCGAAAGGAGGGGGTGAAAAGAGTATACAGTAGTGGAGCGGGCTTGTCAAGTCCAATCAATATCCCAGATTTGTTCCAATATCCAACTCGGACTCAGTAAGAATCAATGCCGCTCTAAAACTACAACTTATTCTTCCCCACCAGGTATTAGTTTACAGGCAGTCTCCCAAAACAATGTCGTGAATCTGCGACAGACTTTTCACCCGGTCTGTGTAAAATTCATTGGAGTCAGGCCCAACCCGCCAGCTTCAAAGTAGGCTATTCTCTCATCCCAGGCTCACCCAAGCCCTCCCTCCCTCGCAGGACGCTCACTCGACCTCGCCTAGTGGCTGTCTGTGTAATACCAGAATCTCTCAACTATAATTTTGTTTACTGTAGTTTCTGTAGCAAGAAGCAAGATAGTCACTGTTGTGGCGGAGAAAGAATCCACTGTTGATTGGTGATAGGCTATATTTAAACATGGACAACAAGTAAAGCATCAATATCGAAACAAGGTTATTGTAAAACCAAGGACGTTGAATTGTAAAACGATCGTCTATATTTAATTAATAACTAAAATTGGTTAGTTGACAAATAAATGGTCTACAATTGTATAGTAGGCCTACGCACTCAGGGAAACGCTCTTTCCTCCTAATGTTAAAGAAAACCCGCGTATGGATGAGATCGGCTTATATCGTAGCTACGTAGGCCTATGGATGCGTAAACATATCCTTTTAACTCAGTGTGTACCCCGACACCCCGACACTGAAGCCGCACAATGTAGCCTAGTCATCATCAAAAACAGGATTATTTTAACACCTTACAATGCAAGTCAATAGTCTCATGACTGGATGGCCGTGGGTTTTTAATTTCTGCTGTGTCAATGCATCCAGGAGGCCTAGTCAATGACAGGCTGAGCTATTCCCAGAAAGTAGCCCATACAGAAATAGACCCTCTTCGTGCTGTTATTGGGGCTTCTTTCATTCTCATCCTTTTTACCATGGCTTTTTTTCATTTATTGAAGTCACGCAGAGTGATCAGTCTCACCAAGGTCTCACATAAGACCTGTTGGGAGACAGTTGTGGATATCCTTGCATCTCCCTCTAGAATATCACTATCTATTTTTTGCTCTTTATTCCCATGTTTATTGTGAGGAAGGTATTTTGTAAGCAGATTCAAGACATCAGAGTCAAGGTTTTGTATCAGCCTAGAGGCAGCATCAGTCTGGAAGAAATCGAAGGAGAAAAAATATTGAATTTATAGGGCTCAGGGTTGGCTGCATATGTTAAGAGATTAACATAAAACTCCATTTCGATTAATGAATTGTAGCCTACACCAACAAGCGTGTGTAAGTGACAAAAAAGTGTGTGTGTATGTTATTTCAGGGGCAGGGGGAGGAAATGCATAGAAGGGAGGGATGAAGACTGTATTAGAGGTCTGGGCTGGTGGCCAGTTAAGCAGATGGAAGCAGTTGCCTACCGTTTTAAGAGTCCAGAGGTCATACTGCAAACCCTGGTCCTTAAAGCTATATCAAATAAGGCCCCAGTGCTATCTCACAGAAAACTGGGCGGGGAGATCTGATACATTCTCTAACGTAACAGCCTACCAAACCTTTATCACCACCGGTGTAAATTTATATTTTCTTGTAGTCAACATATAGAAAAGACCAAAATCAACAAGGATTTTGTCCCACTGACAATTATTGTCAATCTAGCTAACGCCAGATATTGCTAGCTCATACCTTGGAGGCCATAGGCCTCATAATTCAAAACTATTAACACAAGCACTAATCACTGTCGCTGCATAAGGTTGTTTCAGGGAAGACTATGTGTTCAATCATGAACAATGCTGACCAAAGCACAATAGGCTACTGCTCTAACTTGTTTTAATAGTTTGGACAAGATAAATACTCCCAAGAAAAACTGACATGACCTGTAAAGATGACCCATAACTGAGGTAAAAAAAATAATGTTGTGAAGATTATAAAATAATTTCATATCTTATCAAGCAAAATAAAGTGCATTTCTCACCCGACCGCCCAAGCCAACTCAACACAGAATCGCAAAGTCTAAACGTAAAATCTACTGGGGCCGAACATTGCTGTAAAAAACCACTAGATGGCGATACAACCATATGCTTGTAGCGCGAAATTAAAATCCCTTTTTTTTTTAACTTCCACAGCGGCCTCTTATTTGCATTAAAATAACCTACATCACACATTGATCTTAATCGTTAAAAACAGACATAGACTAAAATATTGTCCACACTTTGACTTTTTTATTTTGTGTAGCCCGGAGCGCCCTCTCTATCCTTCTAATCTCTTGTGTCTTGTTCATGGTTGTATTATTAAGGTCTTGTTACACAAGCGCTTCATTTGTTTGTAAATATTCTCAGGTCTACATTTAGCTTGCTTGGTTTACTTGATCCTTTCTGTTTTGTCTGTCACTGAACTTGTTGCTGTAAGCTATTGCTCTTTGTCGTTCGCAATCACAGAGCCGAAGTGAAGATTGAGTGCGTGTTGATAGGGAGCTGATACCTACTCCATCACTCTCTCCACCTGACCTCACGGCTTTGACACCCGGACTATATGAACCTTCTTGAAAACAAACTGCGGAATCTCCGGTTACCGGCGACGATCGATGGCGGGTGTGGGGCGTTCGCGGGGTATAAAGGTGTCGCGTTGCTCAGCGGGTCGAGTATCGACACATGGCCGATCGCTATCATAATCACACTTCCCCTCTTATCGCGCCTTCTGCCTACTGAATAAAACATCTCCCTTCCGGCCACGGATCACTCACCCAAAAATCTACAGGGAAAATGACTTTTGAAAGTATACTTTCTTTCGGTGAGTGAAGAAACTTGACCCACCACCAAGAAATTATCAACTGCGCATTGTGTATTGTAAATAGTGAGGATCGTTGGCATTGGTTTGTAAGTGACCATAAAGTCAAAGACCGTAGGCTACCCTTTCTGTTATGGCTATTGAAAACGTCCAGCACAATAACCTCTCTCTCCCAAAAAGTAGGTAATATAGTGTATCTGTATCATATGTAGGCAGGCCCTCTGACTTTATAGTAGGCCTAGCCTACTATAAGCCTACTTGTATTATGTCTTAATCTACATAAATTGTAAGTCCTGTTTTTTTCCCCCATTGTGTATTGTAATGTGTGCTTGCTACTGTCGCATTGGCTATTTCCTTCAGGATTAATAACGTTTTTATCTATCCATCTATTTATTAGTAGGCTACCTATCCAATTTTTTCCAGTACAAAACATGAAATTTGTGCACACACACCTTTGATTTGCCTTAACCTTAAATGGTATTCCCAAGGAGGTAGAAAAAAGTTTATGGGTGGAGTATCCTATAGGCCTTCACTGATTGAAACTTCAGACAAGTGTTCCCTGGCCCTTCATATAGTCTCTAGCTGAGAGCAATAAATCAAGATGTTTTTCTGCCTTAATTAGGATCCTCGACAGGTGGTGGTAATATGGATTACCACCACCCAGATTGAACATGGTGGCACATGAGAGAAGAAATATAAAGATGGCAGCAGAAAAGAAAATTATGCAAATGAAATAAGACACTGCAAAATAGGGGATATTAGCCAGGACTTGTTTGCTTTTAAAATTCATAATGCTGGTATTAAGGCCAGCATAAGCACTGTAATGCTGCATGGCCTCCAGTGAAGCTTTCATTGGGTCATTGTTTATATGAGAATCATCCTCCCTTAAGACTATTTTTCGAAACAATATCCACTAGACCTGAACAACAAACTTGAGAAAACTAAAAAATAACAGTGAGAGTTAAGTGCCAAGAGTGAGGGAAGTAAGTGGAGAGTCACTATTAAGTTATTAAGACAATTAACAACCCGGTCGGGAGGTGACAAACTTGGAGGGAAACGGCCTAAAATGGAGAGAGCAAGCAGGGTGTGAAGTGACAGTCAGCACATCTGGTCTCATCAATAATGCAGTAGGCCTTTAAACGGCAGTTTGTCGCATATTGAGCGCTGCTGAATGAAATCCACCCTGACACCCAAGATGCTGTTGGGGAGAATAAAAGGGTGTGGGGGGAGGGGGTTCAAGGGAAGGGATGGATCGGGGACCATATTGCTACACTTCAGCAGGGAGATGACAACTTTTGACCTGAGGGCTACACAGAATCTAATGTATAACCAGCAAATACTAAAAATACCCCAAAAAAAAGTTATGCATGACCAGAACGGGGACTTGCAAAAATGGTGAAGAAGTACACTTTGTTACCTTCAGGTGGATTCAATTGTTAAGACATGCAACTTTAATACTACGCCTCGCTGTTGCAAAGTGGTTTCAGAAGAATGTTAGTCAAAATGATGGATTATGCTGACCAAAGCAACAGCACTACTCTTTTACTAATCCGATGTTGAATAGATTGACACTTGTCAGTACACTGCAGGTTCGCTCTTTTCGTAGGTTTCATACGTTTGCAATGAAAAAATGACATAATAATTACCTTATTCTTTAAACCAATGTTAGAATTTCAAGTCATGTTTCATAGCATATAAATCTATGTAACGCCACAACACTTCGAATGACCCCAGTCAATTTTATTATTAAAATGAAAAAAAAAAAGAAAGTAAGTTGCCTAGACAAAGCAAAACACCTCAGGCCTCTGACTGCCTTAAATTCGAATTTCTCACATAGTGATGACAAATTTTAACACAAAACACATCCGTATACGGCCGCCCACTCTCATCATCTTTAAAAGGTTGACTGCTGAGGACAGGTGGCTTAAAACAAAAGTAAGAAAAAAAGAGGAATATAACAGTTTATTTCCCTGTAATAAGGGGATTTCTCAGAACTACAATGACTGAGTCGCCTCTAAGGAACATCTTGGAGATATAGCGGTCCTTATTCACAGGCTTAGACTTCTTCTTTCCTTTTCCACTCTTCGGGACTTCCGTCCACATTTCCTTGACATTTTCCAGGACCATGTTGCAATGTCTGCAAGCCAGTGGGGTACAAAGAAAACAGTCAGATTTGTCTCAACCTCAAATTTGATAGGTCAAAATTTGGTTTAATAATTTTAACCTCAAGAATTTAAAACTGGTCAAATTACAACCAATACAATAAGATATGCAACAGTCTGATATGTTTCTGTTGATCACATACCTGTCAAAGGCCTTAACTCGTCCGAGCAGCTTTTTATTGTTACGGCAGTTGATGAGGACCTGTGTGTTGTTCTTGACGGACTGAGTGAGCACAGATAGGGGGCCAGTGTTGAACTCCTCCTCCTCCCGTTTCTGGAGCTCCTCTGGGGTCATCTCTGACTTGGGCTTAGTTAACAAACTCCTGTAAAACATTGCACAGATTTTCAGTAAATGGTCATTTTCTCGATTAAAGGGTACCTTAAAAAAAGAATTGAGCTAAAAGAAGGGTTTGTAGGTACCTACACCCACCTTTGGACCACAGATTTACCACATAATTGCAGTCTTAACTGACCTGATACAAACAATAATTTTAAAAAGCGATAAACTGATAAAAAATAAAATAAAGCAAAACTCAATAAAATGCGTTGTTTTTATGTAAAAGGGTGTTTTAAGTCGCGTTTTGAAAGCTGGAACTGAGGGATAGTCTGATATCCTGTGGGAGTGTGTTCCATACTTTTGGGGCATAGAACGGAATACCAATTATATCGTGAAAATAAGAAATGAATTACTTTAGTATTTGGAAGCGGTGTGCTAACATTGCGGCCATTGTTATGCTGCAAGGTGATCAAGCTGGTGACACAAACTCTAGTTTGAGGGCTATATTATGTTCACGCATCGTGTTTTAGCTGCATGTAATAATTTTTTTAGACTGGAGGTAGTGTGCGAAGACTCTTGGTGAATAAATGCTAGATATGTCTGCAGAATCTACGGACTAAGTCTACCACCCCTGCATTACGACTAGCTTAGCATTAGCCCAATAAGCTAACAGTCTAGCCTCTTGGTGTACTTGGGAAGTCATCATACAGATATAATCAACATAGATTAAGAATTAGTCTCTACAAACCGTACTCACATTTTGACTTGTATGAAAATGGTCCACACACAAAGAATTAAATCCCAATGTGTTCGTTTCACTGGCTTCTTTCGTTACTTGTACGACACTAAAATCGTGTTCTCGTGTTTCCTGTACTACTTCCGGGGCAATAGGTACGCGCTTGAAATTCAAGGAACCACTAACGGGTCACATTTGTTTTGTGAAAAAAAATGAACAACGATTATAAATAATGGTAATAACATTTTAAATACTTCTCATTGACGGTGTTCAAATCTATGCTAACATCCTGATATATCAACAACCTGCAGACACTTTCTTATCACACTTTTCTAGTTTGGATATTGCAATATCCACTAGGCCTAACGTTACCCATAAAGAGGATATGATAATGAGACTACCTATGGATAATACACAGACTACTGCTTTCTGCTCTGGATTACCTATTAATTACTCATATTCTGCATCTGGTTGGCATTGGATACTGATCAGCTTAGTAGTTTGCAGTATTTTATTGTTGTTGTTAATACTGTTTATATTTTGTTATATTTTTCATCCTATTTTGATCCTATTTGTATCTATTTTATATTATGCCTACATTTCATAATGTAGGCTATGCTGCTGCTATGACTGAATTTCCCCTCAGGAACTAAATAAGTGATTATACCCATCAAGTATACATTTACTGCACTACATCATGGTGAACAATGGATATTACAATTACAATTAGGTCATTAAGCTGACGCTTTTATCCAAAGCGACATACAGTGAGTACAAGTATTAGGGAGCGGATAGGACGCTTACAGATAGGCTGGGCTTGTTGGGGATCGAACCAGCTACAACCTTCAGAGTGGGAGTCAACCACCCGCACTTATAGACTATCCTGCCCCAATATTGTGCATATTGAACGGCTTTCTCTTCTAAATTAAAATGAACCACGAAATCTAAAAATATCAAACTACTTACCACTTATTTATAAATGTGACTAAATCCAGTGTTACAATACAGTGTCATTTAGCGGACACTTTTACAACAAGTACTAAGGAGCAGGTAGGGGTTGGTTAGGCATCCTGCTCAAGGATGCTTACAGGTCGTGAATCACAGCGTCTCTATACTGGCAAATCTTCCCATATACATTTTAAAATATTGCTGCTAAATGTAAACGGTGGCAGAAGGAGCAGAACAGGTCATGCCACGAGACCAAACAGACAAGTCTTTGTTTAGCTCTTTCATGCAACAATCATGGTTGTGTCAAAGTTGTGGGGTAGACACAGAGTAATGTACCCTACATTATCTCCACAGTAGCAATGAGACATTGAGAGATTGGCTTTCTGGCAAGAGACAGACAGACGCCTGGGGGTGTTCAACCCACCTACCTTAGTTCACAGGGTGGCAAATCAACCTGTGGAAGCCACTTGCTGCAGGATAATAGCATCCTGTGTGCTGCTGAGAGTCCAGTGTGTGAGATTGATTTCCAGAGCTAGACTATCCTCATGAAGTATACCTATAGTTGCGCCAGAAGACTTAAGGCTTACCCCTAACATTCTTTTACAAGGCTCTGGAGCACACTTGTAACATGAGCTTCCTGGTCTTTTGGCTTTGTCGCTGAACATGTGTTTGTGTGCGTGTGTGTGTGTGAGTAAATGAGTGAGTGTGTGAGAGAGAGAGAGATAGGCTAATGCATAAAATAAGTGGTACCTTGTTTAAAATATATAATTACAAGTTAAAAATATTGTACTACTACTGACTTACATTCTTCTAGTTTAAGTATGGAAGAGAAATTAATGAATGAAGATATTTTGATGTATTGTCAATGGGGACATAATAGGTTTGTATTCTAAATGATGTTAATAATAATACATTGGAATGTAAACTGGAGCAACAGAAAAAACAACAAGCATTGTGTGTGCATGTAGCCGATGTGTGGTGTCTGACTGCAGAACCTCAAACAACTGCCCTGCCCTGTCAGGTGTGTTAAAGACATAATGAAACCTGTTCATATGCTGATTTATTCCCTATAGCCTATGGTACTCCAATTCATCTGCTAGGTGAGGTGATTTAGAGCTCTGGGGTTATTAGTCTACCTGTCAAAGGGATGTGGTTATTTATTACACAACGGCAAACAGTATCTACTTACATTTTCCGCAGGGCATTAAACTCTAGTTTGCACTAAACCTGTTGATTCACAAGTCTGTCTCCCTTAGACTCAGAAGTGCCAAAACCCCAATTACTCACGTGAGTAATGAAAATATAATTATCTTTGCATCTATCTAGATCTTGAGTTTGCCAACACTGTCACTGTTTAAAGTTACCTGATCCAGCTAAGTCTGCTTTAACCACAGGCGACGGTGAATCTGACTGCACTGGGAGAGGAGGTGGCTGGCTGGCTGGCTTTTCATAAAAGACTCTTTTGTTTAAAGAAGGCACCCTTCCATAAAGCTGTTGGAATCTCAACCCCCTTTCCGCATAGGCTACATCTATTTTCATTAACTTATATCTCAGAGGAAGCACGAGAAAAGGGTGAGGGAAAGTTCACCAGGCAGTGATGTCATGGCCAGGGTGAAACTGAAGAGCATTGATCAATAAGATCACTACGACTTCAGTGTCATGTCTATCTCTTTATGTGATGTCATTGTCTGCATACCTCTGTCACTTCTAGAACATACAGTAGGTCTCTTTGGCAGTACCTTAACTGTTATTATCTATATATGCAAGGCAAGTACTCCCTACATGACCCAGAAGGCCTATATCAGGTTTTTTATCTGTATACTGCATACATGTCGCTAAAATAATAATAGCTTCATTGCTTAGCCTATAGGTAAATTATTTCTATTGACAGTGGATCATCTGTATGGACTTGATTCTGCATTAATCACAATGTAGTCTAATACAAATATAATTATTAATTATATTTATTATTATTAAAGATGGGGCCTAATTATTACTTAACAGATTAGATAGGCCTATGCAATTGAAAACTTTAAATGTTAATTAATTAACGAATTTAAGCATTCCAAAGTTAGCTTTCCTAGGCTAGGCCTACTGCGTAAACAGATGGAACGCCCCTTTTCAGCTCAGCCACAAATGTGTTCAACCCTTGGTGGCAAAAACTACATAGGGCTATTTGTATTTGCCAATGTATTTGTTGAATCTGGTTGGATTTTTTAAAACGTAACTGCAGCAATGTGACCACGGCTTTGGTGTTGAGTCGTATATCAACTGCGTTTTCTAAGAGTTTTTAAAATCCTACAAAACGCAGTTGACACCTGTTCGTGTTTCAGAAACTAGGACACATTGGCAGAAAACGACTATAAGCTATAGCCTAAATCATATTTTTTCGATGGGTATGGTTATAGCTAACAGGTGTTTATAAATAAGGCTTTTATGCTAAAGGTGTATTTTGATCAGTTGACTTGCTGCTATGGGTCTAATTAACTTGTTGGTAAAAATAATAAAAGAGAAGTTTTGTTTTAATCCTGTTGTATTTAGTACAATTACACACCTAGACAATAGCTAATACCAAATGACACCAAAACATTATTCTAGTAGCCTGACATTGGCATTCATCTATGCAGACAGCAATTAGTGAGAAAAGCAAGCAAAGCAAGTGCCTGTTTACTAGAAGAACAACAATGAACAATTTGTCAATAACGAGTAGGCTATTGAGGCTCAATTCTTAGCTATCCTTTTGCAGGATAAGGATATTTTGCAGTTATGAAATTTATAATCGTACGGCCCATTTTAGACATGATAGATAAAGCAAATCACAACTGTTTCGTTGTTAGATCATTGGGCCCATTTTTTTTTAATTGCTAAAATGTTTTGATGTGATGATTACAGAAACATTCAGTCATTCACTGGCAGTAGGAATTGTTCTATGCAAAGAAAATATGTGCATCATACAGATAAGTATTTGTCATTAAAATTTTTAACTCAAAGGAAAGGCCAGATCTGATGCAGAGCTTGAAATATTTCCTAAACCTTCTAAATTCGTCTAAATTCGATATCTACACATTTAGGCCTAATCAAGTGTCACCTCCTTGCTTTAATTTACCCTTTAATACGCTATTAGAGAGGGGGGCTCGAATTTTCCTGGGGGTAATAATTCACAAACTCATTACATGAACCCCCAATGTCTGAATGTCCATTCCTTGTAGGAAAGTGCCCAGGAGACGTCTTGGACACGACACAGTCCTCATGACACGGGTTAAATGTTGCGGGATAGGGCATTTGGTGTGAATAAAAATAGCTGGCTTGTCCAGAGAGCATGTTAAAGGAACACGGATTAGACAGAGACAGTGTGCATGGAATGGATGTTGAAAAAGCAGTGGCTCCGCTTATTTGATGCCGACGGGATTGGCTGCAACTGATTCCAAAATAGGACGTCTCTTGGTTTCTTTGTACTAATCGGTCGGACTCAGCAAAACTTGTTGCACTCATGTGGTGGCGTGACCGCTGTGAAACAATTGATGCTGCATAGTTGGAGTGGTGGTGTGCGCCAAGATATGGCGGTGCTGCACCCAGCTGCGGGCGCACTGGAGGTTGGAGAGTGAGAAACGACGGTACCGGCCAATAAAATGACCCTGCAGCGAAGGCGAGACTGGTTGCTGTCGTTGATGTCAGACGGCCTCCTCTTTTTATTGCAAGTTTGGCCCTAGCGCCCGCAGTGGTCCGCCGCCGAAGTTTTCCAGATGTTCCACCAATGAACACATCGTCACTCGAAGGGTCCAGCATCCAGTAGTTACCTTTGCCTGGGTCATCATAGTGGCGAGGCACTTTAACGAAACACTTGTTTAAACTTAGATTGTGTCGGATTGAATTCTGCCATCCTTGCCTGTTTTCTCTATAGTATGGGAAGTTGCCCATTATAAACTCGTAAATACCATTGAGCGTAAGTCGTCGTTCCGGACTTTGGCGAATGGCCATCATTATAAGTGCGTTGTAACTGAAAGGAGGTTTCTCCGGTTTAACTTTTTCTTCTGCACCCCCGTCTTTCTTGGATTCTCCTTCGCATTTTCCGTTTGTGAACAATGCATTCGCCTTTTCTTTAGTACATTCGCTTTGGGTTTTGCAGTTTTTGTTATTTACAAATGTAGAGATTTCGTCTTGTATGCAAACTGCAGGTTTGGATGGTTCACCGGAATACTGTTTTTGAGATGATGACTTCTTAAGGCTATGCGAATCACTTTCCAACCCGGTACCCTCATTGCCTATCACTTCATCTCGTCTCAATAGCAGGCTACTAATGCTGAACGAAGACTTGTGGAAAAATCGGATAGGAGTTTTGATATCCTCCATGTTTAACATCACCAAAAGCGTTGGAAATAGGAACGGGATACGTTACTCAATCCACGAAGAAAGGCGCACCGACGCAATGTCTTGAAGAGCCAAACGCACAATTTGCCACATGTGCTCGTTCGCCGCAAGAGCCTGAAAACAAATGCGCATGGCCACCCACCCGAGCCTTAGAATGTTTAGCCTGTGATTAGTTCGTGTGCTGCCAATCTCTCTGACTGATCGGTGAACTCTCAGGTTCAATTATAACACTTCCGTAGCTGCAGCTGAAACTTAAGCCTTTCACCTGCGTCTCGCCTTCTGGGACCGCCTCTCTTGATCCTTCTTTCTCCTTGTAGTGGTAGGCACCAATAACTCATCCAATGGCCAATACAAATAGGAATTTGCTGTAACTGTGTAAATCATTTACCGCTAAACGTTACACATAATGGTCAAGGAAACTAACTTAGTGACAACACGAGCGAACGTCAAGTTTGACATGTGCCTGCGGGGAACGAGTCTTTGCGCACCACAATTGACATACAGCTAAGGTTGTCAGACCATAGTAACATAAAACATACAAATACGCCTATAAAGCATTTCACTTTGACCTTTTAGACACTTTTCTAAAATTGACACGAGGGTCCACCTTTAATCCTCGTGCTAAAATACAAGTGAACCCTTGTTGGGAATGCTGCTGTGTGCTGTGGCAGGCACGCATAGGCCCTATTTGTCGAAACACTTGTTCCTTAATCCTCAATATATTTTTTTTATGCCAAGTAGACCTATTTAGTTTCAGGTCTCGTTTTGTTTGCTGTTTTTAAATCAAATAAAAGCTGACATGACATCTTGAAATAGTCTTGAAATATTGATAGGCCTATAGACCGTAAAGACAATTGTTAAAATGCAAAATGATTAGAAAATTATTTTTAATTTATAAATAGTATTACAATAATAGTAATATAATATAGATGTTTGACTTATGTTGTAAGAGGGTATTAATTTCTGAATAAAACAAACGTAGTGTTATAGCTCTTTCCACAAATGCACAGTTAGACTACCATTTACGCTAAAGAGTAGCATGATTTCGGTCAATTTTACTTTTCCCATTCACGCGCCCTAAAAAAGGTAGGTAAGTAACACAACGTGCTAAAAACTATGAGCTATGAGTTCATTTAGGCATATGTGCTTTTAACTGGGACAGTGAAGCATAAAGATTTTCCCCTGGACACTGTGTGTTTCCCAAATCTCTGTGACCCAGAAGAGCGAAGCTGGGGTACAAATACCCATGGGAAGCTCCAAAATGCAGAAGTTGTTTGATGGAAGACATCGCTTCTGGACTCGGCATGTCATCTGAAATCAAAAGCAGTCCATTAGATTATCACATTATAGCCTTGTAGGCTACTTTCACAATAGCATAGGCTACTACAGTAGTCATAGGCCTACTGTATGTCTAGTCTATATGGGCGTTGCATGAATGCAGTTAGTTTATGAATTCAAATGATGTGAACGAATTGAACCTAGTTGACCGTTTGCGGTAACATTACTAGTAATTAATGCAGATGAGGCTACTTACTGTTGAAATTGCCCATCAAAGCCACACCCAACGAGTCGTAATTGTGGTTTTTTGTATGAGCCCCTTTTACACCCCAGCCACGGCCCTCATAGACGGTGCCATTTCCTCCAACAAGAAAACTAAAAGATAATTATCCAGTCATTCCAAGAAATACATTTGGGGCAAATTAAGACTAGGCCTATAGCGTGAAAATGGTTATAAAAATATAGGTCCGTAAAATAAGCCTAGTCTAACATGTAGGCTTAGTCCTGTCTGAAGCCGCCAAGGAGAAATTGAGGTTGCCATACGTACTTGTATCCAATGTCATCGAAGTGCCTTTCTTTCATATGCATAATCTGTATTTTATTGAGTTGGTTAATACAATGTGTGAGGTCTTCACAGTATTCCATAGCTGTGTGGTGTATGATAACTCTCCGGGCAGGGCCCGTCAGAGCTTCTATGTGTCGAGGAGACTCTGCGCCCCATTGAAACCGTGAGACCGTCTTAACTGAAAATAAATTGTGATCACATATTTAAATCACCGAACATTAACGTCTAGCAATTCGTGCTAATGTTAATAACAGTGCTGGAACTTCAACCTTTTTTTGATCATCCACTAGTAAAAATAAGTTTGTTTTCATACCTCTTTCGTCCATGTCAAAAGTGTTTATCGAACGCTGGAGTTAAAGTAGGCTTACTAAGGGCTAGTGGGCTAGGCCTACTAGTTGACTCATCAAAGAGCATGTTGTCAATTCGAGGTGCAGTTAGGCCATGCCTTTATTTCCGTGTACTTTCCAGTCACGTGAATACGGGCACACATCGTTTAATGCTCAGCAATAACGCCCAAACGTGTAGCCTATGCACAATTTTTCCAGTAGATACGGAATGCACAATTTCCAAAAAGAGGAAGATCCACCATGGTGGGAAAATAATGGTCTTAAGAGAGATAATCTTGATAAAACATACTGCCTTGAAATCATTAGGCTACTACAATTTAATAAACAATTTTTAATTTATCTAACAAAAAATGTGATACTAGCTCTCTTAAATTCCCAATGCAAACATTAAAAACATAAAATATCATCAGGTGAAACACATGACATCTGAAATGGTCTATCACAAATTCACATACAGGGGTAGTTTGTCAATTTGAAATCTTAATGCAGAACTTAAATAAACGACTCACTGGGCATTCAAATTACGTTCATAATCTAATAACATTTTTTGTTTGACAGATCTAAATCAAAAAAGGACACTGCAGAAGTAGAGGGTTTGTAGATGCACGTTATCCGTCTTCACTCTGTCCACCGGTGTCCACAGTGAGGTGCAGTGCAGACGTAGTAAAGTCGCATAGCATCCTGTGGGATGGGTAAGTTAAATTCAGCTCTTTTAAAAACAAACAAAAATCTGCAATTGAAACCCATTTCAAAACAACTTACTTTTTTTAGGTTCATTTTTAAAGAGTTAGACTAATGTTTGCTGTTCTTATCTTAAATGATTAAACTTGAAAACTTTGCAGTAGAGAAAATGTACATTGGGAATAAACAGACACTACATAGGAGTAATTATAGTGAATACATATATAAAGCAAACTAGGTTAAGAGTTAGGAACACTCATTACATAGAGTATTTACCTCAGCTTTCATACTGTGAGACTGGAAGAACACTGCCTCCTTGTGACCACATCTGAGAAGAGGAATATGATGTTTAAAACTACAGTAGTAGTATGAGAGTTTCATATCACGATTATAGTGACCAAAATTATCATGTTAAAAAGGGATGAAAATGTTAAAAAAGTACACACAGAAATCATTTCACGTTTTATATTTAAAACCACAAGTAAAATTAGCAGTACTATGCACTTTTCTTTTGCATAAACACTAAAATATTAACATAGCCAATACATTTCAAAACCATATCAAATGTACATTAACAATAAAGATGGAAACATGTGGCCATGAGAGGTAACTGCACTTTGTGCACATTACAGATAAGAAAACGATTTTACAGCACTGGTTGTGCCTGACCACAAGTGCTGTAAGGGCAATTTCACTGTTTGATGCATCGCTGTTGGGAGGGGTTTGTGTTGTTCAGCCCAATTTTAGCTTGCTAAACCATGAGAAGTTCCCCTTGTGCAGGTTTAAGTGAAGCCCGTTGCACACTGCACATGGAACAAAAAGAAGCGTCCGCCTCACGTGTATGGGAGCGGATCCACCACTTCAGCTCTGCGTGCGGTGTGCAACGGGCTTAAAGCTTGCTTTTATATTCCCGTTTGACTTGCACACTGCCTTCCGTCATTGGCTCAAAACAAACCCACATTGCATGCTATGCCTGCGTCTGTGACACTATTGCTAACTTGATGCTGGACAGTATTTACCTTGAGTTTTTCTATTTACCATGAGTGCGATAATCAAACAGGGTTTTAATGATAATTAAAATTTGAAATGGTAACACTAACCGTTGGGAAATTTACTGTTGTTTAACGTGGAACCGGTAAACTGTTTCATCCCTAGCCCAATTCATCTTCTTTTGAAGTAATCCAATTTGGTGCTGAACATGTTTATAAACATACTTCAGAGAATTAATCAATGATAGTTACTTGGGACAAGGGTGGTCCTCTGTTCTTGGCAGTGTTGGGTCCTGAGATACATCTGCGATGATTTGTGTCAGCTCGCTACGGAGAAGAGACGAGGTTAAGATAATCAAGAGACAGAACATACAAAGCTTGATTTCTTGCAACTGGCAGAAAATAGCTTGTAGTTATGAATGGAACAATGTACAGTGCAATCTGCATGTAGAGTACACATTTTAAAATATGCATATTATATACAGTAAGTCTGTATTCTATGTATGTAAAAGCATTTACATGCACAAAACGTGTGTGTGCATATATATATAAGAATAATACTATACTATACTAATACTATATTCATATCCAATAATTATATATTAAATAATAAAAACAAAAGTATATAATTATAAAGTAATTGGTAATGCTGTGCTTTCTAATACTTACTCAACCTCATGTGTGATCTTGTTGACATAGATGCAGCTGTTGTCTGCCTCTTGTTGGTAGTCACAGTTCCTGCACTGCAGTTCAAAAATTGGATAGTAACTAAGGCTAGTTCTGAAACAAATTTAAAGTATTCAATTCTATGACGGAATTGTTGAAAGGAAATTGTCTTATGGAGGCCACAGTTTCTGATAAGACACCAAAATGTGACTGGTGAGGTCATGACAGGCGATTTATCAGAAACGGCGAGAACTTTATATAACTTTCTTTAGTATAGCGACCTCTAGGGTCACACAATGCGATAGTAACACATCTCGAGAGTGCTGTTTCTCAAATTCAAACGACAGTAGTCTAAATATAAGATGGGTCAGGTAGGGGCAAGTAGCCTGTAGTAGACCTGCACTACAACCACTAACGTTAGTTGCAACCGCTAGGAAGTCATTTATTATTATCACGCTTACTTACTGCATATAACAGGATGCGGTTCTCTTTATCTTCCTTGGGATACAACATGTTGTTACTGGAAAAAATGTTATTGTATTCCATTATTATATGATTAACTCAATGTGACAAACGTTGTAAAATAGCACAGATGGATTCACGCAGATGAACTGTAGGATGAAAGGAGTTATCGAATCTTACTTCACTACGGTAACTAATAACTTACCATTCTTGACAGAACCGGATTCCAACAAATCCTGGCTCGTATGTTCCGCTGTCTAAGTCCATTAAAATACGTTATCTGTGAGAAAAAACACACAAAAATTATATATTTGAGACGTTACCAGCAGTGTTTCCCCACTCAGTTGAAAACGCACAACACATGCGCAATTGCGCATGCGCCAACAATGTAATATGTAACATTTTAAGGAACAGCGACCCCTTTAGATCAGGCTGTCCGGATTTAGGCAAACATCAAAATACAACCAGAAAGTGACACGAGGATATAATTTTATTATGTTTTATTTTATTACATAGCATATGTACGGAAGAGGATTAGGGCCATGGTAAAAAATGTATTTGAGTTCTGACTTTATTCTCAGAATTCTGACTTTAATCTCAGAATTCTGACTTTAAATCCAATGAGTGACTTGCATGCATCAAGATATCACAAGATAAAATAAGGTGTGAAGGCAAAAACTCCATTTAAGTGTACAAAGGATGTTGATAGACTATTTTGATTATTGTTATTTTACATTATATATTATTATATATTATTTGAAAAACCTTTGAGTAATGTTGTGCAAATGCATAAGTGAAGTGACTTTGTTACATGATGCTGTCCTTATTCTAGAGAATGTTATCTGCTTGCAAAAACTGGTGGTTAACCAGTTCAACTTTTGACAAATGTACTAATTGTAAGTCGCTTTGGATAAAAGCATTTGCCAATTTGTAAATGTAAAATGTAAATGTAAAATGAACTTTCTAGCAACATCAGAAAAAGGCTTTCAGTTATAGCTACAATTTATGTACGAGCAAATAATTTGTATGCATCATTAACATTATATATCTGATGTTTATGGTTAAAAAGCATTGCACCCTGATAGAGATTGTTGGAAACCAATATACGTGGATGGTTTTCACCTTCACCTTCACCTTTTTTTAAATTTTTGTATTGGGTTTTTCAGAATGAACACAAAATCAAATCAAATACACTTATAAAGGTCAACACACGTACATGTACATACTGTACAAACATAAAAAAACTGCAATTCTTATGAAACTGTTCTGCTGAATGACATTACATTATCTCTATACATTACAACCTACAAAATTTCTGGTCAGCAAACATCTTGGTAGGTTACTCTGAAGAAATGTAGGAAATTGTCCCATATTTTAATAAAACCTAACTGTATTTTCCCATTGGTGGCGTACGTAATTTTTTCCGTGGCAGTTAGAAAGGCTATTAAACCAATGTCCCACTGTAAGTGCCTCAGTGTTCTTCCTGGTGTTTGCAACACAGCTGCTTAACCTGAAGGGAGCATATGATAACAATATTTTTTGATTTAAAAAGTTTTTCATAAAATATTTAACATTTTTCATTTATTTTGCTTTGGGTTAGCTGTAATAACTCCATTTGAATCCTCTATCTCATGAATAATTTTCTCATTCTGTAAAGTTTTAATTCACCAAGCAAGCCTACTTTCCCCCCTTTGTTCATAGAATTGTTGTTTTAGTTTGTTTATAATAGTGAAGGCCTTGTTTAATGACTGCTCATTATAATGGGTTCCAATTATGGTTAGTTCATGTTCAAGTACTGGGGTTTTATGAATTATAATCTTGTTTTCTAATGCTTTTATTTGTTGTTTTTGAATTGTTTCGATTTAAAACTGGTAGGTTATAGACAATTATCTTCTCTCTAATATAAGCCCTAAATGCTTCCCATCTAATTAAGGATGAAGTTTCAGAAGTATTGACGTGATAAAAAACAACTCTATGTGTTGGTCAATGAAGTGAATGAATTTCGGATCCTGTAGCCACTGGGTATCAAATCTCCATCTAGGAGGTCCGTGAAATTCTTTTGATGTATTTTA
>JAOEHI010000005.1:4493622-4523546 GCA_025447815.1 Percopsis transmontana
AGTGTAATTTCGGTGTCATTTAATCTGATTGTGAAAGCAATTTCTCTAAAACAGAAACATTTCCAACCACTTACATTCCAATCTTACGTTCCCAATACTCATTGCTTTGTTAAAATGCAATATACACATGCATACAGCAGAGGATTCAATCCCAACGCATGCCTTTCTGTGTTCAGTGTGTCCGTCAGCACACCAGCATAGAAACACTGTACAGATGCCTATTCTATAACGCTAACTTTCCCGCCTAGCTAAGAAAAAATCTTGTGAAAATAATATAAGTCTGGAGTGGATGCTGGCGTAATTTTGGGAAATTCCCTTGGAAAATGCAAATTAAAAACCAATATGTTCGCACCAGTCAGGACGTTATGTACTATTTTAAGGAGCAATCAAAATGCACTATAAAAAAACATTAACAATAGTTTAACATGATAATCAGCTGAAGCGATGAAATATTTCCTCTGTCTTGCTTTCTCCTCCAGACAAGATTGCTGACATTCCTCTCTAATTATTATTTTTTTAAATCCATAAAGTGCATCACTTTCTCCTTTTCACCTTCTGCTTTTTTATACCTGTAAGTTTTTTTTTTTTTGGAAGTGCATTCAACACCATCAGCTCAACAGTCTCTACTGCACTTAATCCAGTATGCATATCACACCAAATACATGATAAATACTTCATTTAAAAAAAGATGACATCTTATGAGGGGTGCATTTCTACTGCTCTCTTTTGGTTCAAATTATTTGTGTACAGTTCATTCTCATGCAGTCATGACTTTCAACACTTGAGGCCGTGAAGGAATTATTTGGGATGAAGATGTTTTCTTAAAAAGAGGTTCTGTGGTAGATCGCAAGCTACTAAGTTTATGACAGTCAAAGACTTAATAGTTGGCTTCCAAAATGCTAAATAAACATCTATGTCCACCATAAATTAGAAAACACTTACAGAAACATTATTAATAAACTATTCAATGTCTGTATATTTTTCACCCTACCTACTATTTCTCAGATTATAATCTAAACTGGAAATGTTATACAATGACTGCACAAAAATGATTGTAAATTGAGGATCTCTTAGTTAGAGTTAGAGTATAAGTCTATGATTGTAAACTGTAACCTGTTTGGGTTAATGCAAGACTGCATCCAAAAGCACGGGCGTCAAAAGGCAGTTTGGCTGCATGCCAGAAATGAAATATCAAGAAACCCTCAAGTCTGGAATGGTAAAAATCTCTTTTACACATGACAGCACACACACACACAAACACACACGCGCGCGGATCCACTCACGCAAATTCACACTCACACGTGCACACTAGACATGTCACAGACATGTCCGGCATGCATTTCAGAAGAGAACATTTTTTGTTAAAAACTCTTTTAACTGGTCTAGAGCTCTGATAACTTTCTTATGTACATAAATTAACAATAAATATAGGTAATGTTTATATATTTTGAAATATATATTAAATAATGAAATATATGTATATATTTCAAATATATTCATAGAATCCTTTCTAATGTGAAACATATTTACCGAGATATAGTCACAGTTTAGTAATAAAACACATAAGAACACAGATCTCCCATGTCTGGCTGCAGTATCCCTTTTTCATCAAGGTTTAAAAGCTATATTTCTTCTTTGCTTCCAGCCTTGTACATTCTCTTCTTTTGGAAAAATATTCATGCTGCACAATTTGCAGCATAAGGGATTGAACACTGTGAGGATTAAGAAATACAAAATAATTTTTTCCGCGATTTGGAAGCAATGGCAGGAGAATTCATTTAGGAATCACTAGACATGATTGTGAAAAAAGCATTCCTAGGAATTGCTTTAAAACTACTGCTGTCCAGCGACTTCAATTTCAATATAACCCACTATCCCATGCTTTGTTCCTCTAATAAAAACACTGGACATGTAGCAGATCTTCTGACAAGCAGACAATCATTACATTCTAGTTCTGTATTGACTATTGACAAGTGGAGCCTATAAGTAATTAAGTATAAATATTTCAACACAACAGCCCGAGGCCAGGCCAGCAGGGAACCAGCCCTACTAGAGGCCACACAGGCCGGGGTAAAACAAGGCAGTAGAGGACTGCTTAGTGAATACTGAGCTCCCACCTACAATACTATATATCCTTTTGTCACTTGTGATCCTGTGACCATACTGGGCAGATGGGAAGGCAGGGTATTTTCAAAAGGGATACTACAGCGAGAACCTCTAGGCGACCATTGGTTTGGAACAGTCGAGAGAGTGTAGCAAGCATTTCAGACTGGAAAGAGCCCCCCTTTCTTAGACGGTCTCTTGTTCTGTTCATCTTTTGTTTTGATACGCACAGACAGGAACTGAACCACGTGATGCAAACTGAGAGGGGGCTAAGATGACGAGACGCATGCAGCAGTTTTCCTTCCTTCTCCCTCCTACTCTCCAAGAAGCCATGGCTTACAGTAGTAGAGTGTTCTTAGGAAAAAAAACAAGGAAAAAATAAAGGGAAATAAAAGAGAAGAGAAGAACGATTGTCAGACAGGTGTGGTCTGGCTGTAACAGGACCTCGCACCCTTTCTGGAAAAATGCCTCAGAGCGGCTGGGGACACCTCAGTTCCTGGGATAGGGGCACTTCCTGTCCGCTGTTCCCTCCTCATTGGTCGTGATCTCAGTGAGCCGGCTCTCGATTGGGCCAGCTCACTCTCGGTCCGGGCCCCTCCCTCCGCCCCCTCTGTGTGTGTGGTCTGCCTTGCTGTTGCCTGCATACTGCTACATAAACAGAACAGGTCCTATATTGCACAGTGTGTCCTCGTGGCCTTGCGGGGGGTGGGGGGGTGGGGGGTGTCAGTGATAGCGGCTTCTCTTCTCCTCAGCCTCAGAGCTGTAGTCCCTTAAACCAACACCCCGCTGCAGGTTCAATAAAGAGTCCTTCATCTACGGCGCAGGAAGAAAAAGAGGATGAGGATGAAGGCGTGCGTCACAAAGATTGCCCAGTATTTGGGCGACAACACACCAGGAACTGGAGACCTTTTATGATTGTAACTATAACTTTGTATAACTTTGCTCTATAGTTATCTTCATTGTCAATTGTCTATCATTGTACTCTCCTCAGAGACCCACCACTATTCTAGCCTTTTGTCTTCCGCAGTTTGTTTATAATACAACAACTTCAATGTCTCCATGAATAATTAATCTGTTTTTTTTTTACCCCCATAAGACTCTTCTCCACTTTATTTAATAAAAGATGAATACTTTTGTTTGTTGAAATTGTCTTTTTGCCTTTCTTGTTTAACTGAACTCCTGAGGATAACGTCCCACTTTAAACCCATGTCCCATTTAACCATGCAGACTGATAATGTGTTATACATCTGCAGCGTATCAGAGTCGGGGTGAATGCTGTGTGTCTTCTCTAATGTTAATAAGTCTGTGTATCTCTATGTACCTGGTCTAGAAGCACAACAGAAGACTTGATGATCTCTCTCCACTTCTGCATTTCCGCGTCATGGTAACGCTGTTGTGATTCAAGGAGCTGGGCCCATTCCATCTGTGTCTGAGGCAGTTTACTACACATAAGAACACACACAATCAGCGTCAGGGGGAGGCAGCTGAAGCATGACATTCTGAGGGACTGCCAACAAGTACTGTTTTTTTTTAATTGTTTCAATCAGCCCAGAACTGTTCAGGGACGAAGCTAAAGTAGTTTCCTGCCACCCGCGTCAACGGCCTCACGCTTATGATAGAACGTGCAAGCCTTATGGGAATCAAGAAATGGGCAAACAACAACAGCACTCCTATTTGAAGCTAGTCAAACAACTGCAACAGTTCTGTTCAGTGTTCAAGCATCGAATGTTAGGTAGAAAGGGTTAATTTCTACCACGACTACACCTGGGTTTCATGGTTAGCCGGATATCTCAGATAAACATGGGTGTGCATGTCTACCTTTCATGAAGCCGCAGTCCTTGCCAGGTTGTGAGGGACTGTGCAGAGTACTCCAGCATCCACAGCTTGTAGAACAGCATCATGTTGAGAAACACCAAGAGAACCAGGCTGGAGGAGGAGTTTGGAGTAAATTGGGAGCGATGAGACAACAACAACCAGCAGAGATGACACATCCAACCCCTTTCATAACAGGGTTGGATGTGTGAGTAATTTCTGTAGCTCGGTAGCTAGTTACTGACTCTTACAGAAAAGAAACACATGAATTTCACATGTGATTGCATATGGCTCTCACAGGTAAAGATATGTACCTTAGACAGATCCTAAGGAAGGCAATAAAAGAAGATAAAAGAGGGGTTATTTACGGAGAACAAACAAACAAACATATTTATTAAAAAGGAAATCAACTGGAGTTGATGATTAGGAGATTGTGCGTGTATTTGGTGTTTGTACATCCGAGGAACTCTCCAACTGCCTTGTTTGAGTGTGCGCTCCTACTCACACAAAGCTGATGATGAGCAGCAGTTTGGAGACACTGTACAGGGCCAGGCCGCCAGGCAGGTGGTGGTGTTCGGGGCTCTGGTGTCTGGTCTGCGTGGAGCCCACCACCTGTTTGATCCGCTGGATCACCTCCTCGTCCGTCGGCGTGGTGACGGGGCTGAGGGCCTCGTCTAGGTGCTGGCTGCGGATGTGCGTCAGGGGCCTCTTCCGCCGCCTCAGCGTGGAGTTCTTCACTACCTTGGCCTTTGGGGACGGGTGGTGGGACTCCGTCAGTAACTCCTCCAGCTTGGACAGCTCCAACTCTTGAGTGGTGGGAGAGGAACAGGTCAGAACACCAGACTGGCCTGAGGTCACATACTTAAACTTAATGTGAGATGATGACCTTTTAAAGTAGTTTTATTATTTTCAATAAAACGCATAATACATTTTTTATTGTTATTTTTATCAACAAAGGATTTATGTGCCTTTATACCTTATAATAGGATCTAGCTACAGATCCGTTAGCAACTAATGGGAATGTGTGTGGACCGTACCAAGATGTCTGAAGTTCTCATCCAGCCCACTCCAGAAGTTCTTTTCAATGAATCCTTTTACTAGGCCCCATGGCTGCTTCCTGTAGCGCAACTCCGTCGATACCCTGAGATATTGCGATAAACACAGAATCACAGTGAGAATTCGTATACATATATTTCTGATCTAAACTTTATTCTTTCTAACTGAGGTTAAGAAGGTCAAAGATAGCGTCTGGGTGCTTATGGCTCGCACCTCCTCTCTACTCCTTCCCCTACACAGACGTCATAGGCTCACACTGATCTCTACCCCTCCCACTGCAACCACATGCACTTCCATAATAAACAGTGAGAGGGGGCATCAGTGCGGGTTCTAGAACTAGAACACAGTGGAGGAGTATCCTGCTACTTAAGGGCCTTTGGGGGGTGGGTAGAATATCTTAGGGCCTACCTTAAACGACACTTGTTCTTGGCCACCCTGGTGAGCATGTAGCGGTTGAGGGTGTAGAAGTAGTCGTGGTAGGGGACGTCGTGGGTGATGACCTCAGCATCGATGATGTAGCACTCACTCTCCTGACTGGCCTTGTACAGGGTCTGACGACAGCGTTGGAATGTGGTTACTTATCCATTGTCATGTTTGCTATAGACTTGGTGTCTTTTAAGGTTAGGATGGGCGGGTTTACCTGCGTTTCAGTGACCGTCGCCGTCTTGGGAGCGAGAGGGTTGGACAGAGAGATGGTGTACATAATCTCTCGGCTCTGATTCCCAGCATCCTCCTTCTTCCATGGGTGGTACACCACGTCTGGTGGGAGGGGCATGTCAGCAATAGAATTAGAACTACAAAACATGACACACGATGCCTACAGAGCATTATCTTTTTGGCTCTCCCTTTTCCCCCGCCAACAAACGCGACAGAACAGGACCCCTGGAGCTGGGAGAGATTCCACGATTTGCCTAAAGACACTTATCTAACCATTTGACTAAAACGCTAAAACATTCTCATTCTGTATCATGCAGTGTTTATTTATTAGTAAACCCTGGGGAAGGTAACAATAGAGATGGCTGCAATGAACATGGCCCAACACACTAAGTGAACAATGTTAGTGACACTGCAATAAGCAGACCCTACATGTGCACAGGGCAATAACATGGGACAGGATAGTCTAGTGGTCTGGGTGTTCAACTCCCAGCTGGAAGGTCATGGGCTTGAGCCCCGGAGTTGGCCTACCTGTCCTTTGTGATACTTGATTGTACTCACTGTAAGTCGCTTTGTGATATTTGACCTAATTGTATATTAGTATAGTTCTGCTTTGTAGTCAATGTCAATTCAGTACACTGTGTGGTCTACTGATCACTATCATGAGCACCACAGTTCAGTTGGAGGGGAACTACTGACCTGAGAACCTGCGCTGCTCCATGAAGTCACTCATGAACTGCGACTCAGTAAAGAGGATGTCATAGAGCTTGTCCACGCTGAACTTGTACACCTCATTGATGTACAGTCTGCCATTCAGGTCATCATGGAAGGCCTGCACCTCCCCTAGAATGGAATGGATTCAGTATGTATGATTAGGCGTTCATACTTTGTTCTGAGGAGTTAGTGCTCTAAACATCACTACCTGATGCTTATACTTTGTGGCACTGGGACACATGACTGCTCAAGGGATCTGATTCAAAACAAAACAGGGTGCAACTCTACCCTTTACTATATGTACGTACTGTAAGCTACATATTATTATGAATAAGCTGTTAACTTATTCATGAGTGGTGAGTGTTTAAAGTACTAAAACACTAGGGATGAACCGGTTACAGATTTCACGATAAACCACGGTAAAATTCCAGACGGTTAGTATTACTGTTTCAAATTTTAATTATCATTAAAACCATGTTTGATTACGTGGGTTTGTTTTGCATCAATGAAAACATGGGAGAAGACAGTGACAGCCTTCTAAGAGGGCTAAATCTGAAGTGTGGTCAGAGTGCTGATGGGGAACTTAAACTTATGAGTCAGCTTCTTCTCTGGTACACAATCTTGGAGTTACCTTCTACAGTCAGCTATTATTTGAGTTTTTTTTCGATCTTCACAATATTTCTAGAATCAGGCCCATTTTATCAAGACCAAATGCGTCTAATCCATGCATTTATTACATCAAGGATTGAATACTGTTATTTGAATACTGTTCTGCACTGTTCTCTGGACTACTGGCCAAGTCCCTCAAAAAACTACAGTACATACAAAATAGTGTAGCTCGTGTTTTGACCTCCCATATCACTCCTGTTCTTTGTGAATGAAACAGGCTTCCAGTCTGTTCTCGTAGTGACCATACAATATAAAATACACTTACATATAAAACAGTTAATGGTACTTCTCCTCTCCTATCTAAGTGAGCTCATACATTCCCCTGCAGTAGGCTAAAGACCATGGGTTATAGAGCCTTCTACTGCCGTGCTCCACTGTTGTGGAGTGCCTTACCTTTGAACATTAGAAATGCCTCCAGTCTTGATACATTTAAGAAACTCCTGGAAACACACCTTTTTAAAAAGGCATATTAAGTGCGTGTGCTCTTTTATTCAATTTACTTTCATGTTTATTTGATTATACTACCGCATACAGTAGTGCTTTAACTGTCTGCTGCCGTTTCCGACGTTTTAATATACAGGTATTGAACTGTGTGTTGTTTTATATGCTTTTATTTTTGCTGCTGATGTGGATTGTAGTGCATTGAGTGTGAGAAATGCGCATTACGAATAAAATGTATTATTATTATTATTATCTTCGAGACCACCACCCACTACTTTATAGCAAATGCACACATTTTATAGTTTTGTATCCCTTATGTTTACATAAGGGATTGGCTATGTTATTATTTTAATGTTTATGCAAACAAAAAGTGCTGCAAATTCTTTTTGTGTTTTTCAATATAAAACTTAGTGAAATTATTTCTGTTTGTGTATCAGTACTTTTTTAAAACATTTTCAGCACATTATAAAAATACCGCAATAATACTGAATAATTTTGGTCACTATAATCGTGATATGAAATACGTTATGTTTCATCTCTAAACAACTCCTTCCAATACTATTTTGACGCAGTCCTTGTTTCAGTGGTTCCAACGATCTTTCTTTCTATTCATCTGTATTGCCTCTTCATAGTGTAAGTGGGCCCTCCAGCTTAAAGGACTGATATGATGTACAGTCAAGTCTCACCCTCGTCGTGCGTCTCGGAGGAGTCGCTCAGCTCCGTGGGGATGTCCTCGTTGTCGTTGAAGTCCAGCGACAGAGAGGGTGCGGGGCCGCCAGGACCGCCAGCCTTGTCGCTTCCCTCTTCAACCACCAGGGGCATGCCTAGCAGCTCTCCATCCGGCAGACAGTCTGCATACTCGTCTGATGGAAGATCGAACTGGGAGAGAGCCACATACAGTATTATATATATAGAGAAGTAAATATGTTCTTGCCAAACCTAAATGGATATACTACTTATTAAAAAAAAATTGTGGTAAACGCATATTTCCCTGGGCGAGCTCACAATGTGTGTCATGCCTGTCTCCAAGGTTGTCCCTGTGTGTCTCTGTTCCTGCACTTCCCTTCCCATCCTGTGGAAGTCCTAGTTTTCTCCCCTGCGCCATGTGTTGTTGCCTAACCCTAACCCCAATCTGTAATCAGCGCCTCGTGTTAAATACCCTGTCATATGTCTGCCCAGGGCTGGATCTCTTGCCTAGCCCAGTCTATGTGTCTGAGTTCTGTTTCCCAAACCTGCTTTCCAATAAATAACTACATTTCTGTATTCCTTTGAACAACCAACACCTTTGACAATATGTCAGTGTCAGTGATGGATGAAAGATTTGCTTCATATCTGTCAACAGGCACACTGATTTAATATAATACAGCTCTCTGTATCTAGAAGAAAGGCTGATCTTTGCAAATTGTTGTTCAGCGAAGAGGGAGAAACGGGGGTCCGTCAGTGATCTGCATCACATAGTTCATGATTTCAGTTATAAAGAAGCAGAGATCCGTATAATAAAAGTGTCAGCTGTGTTAGTGATTAAGGTTTTTGCATTGTTTAAAAGATAACAACCATAAATCATTTGGACCAGCAGTCAGAACAAAGATATCTGTATTTGTTAAAAAAAATGAATAGTTCATTCAGCTGCTTCGCAGTCATCATAGATAAGGTGTTAGGTGTTGTAGCTCAACGACACTTCAACAGGGTGCTGACTAAAATAGCTCCCTGAACCAATGTCTAGATTCAGGGAGATCACTCTGCCAGCTATGCCTTGGCCCGCTAGAAACAGATCATTCGACCTTTTCCACATTGCTAACTTGTTTGTGTAACTACACAGAATACTGAATGGACTCACAGTGATGGGAGTACCGCTGCCAGGGCTTGGGATGGTGTTGTTGGGGAGGACCTTCTTATGGAGTGGAGGAGGGCTTCCCTCAGGCCTTGCCTCAGAGCTACTCTTTGAAGAGTTGTCATTGTTGATCTCATTCTCCTCATTGGGAATCTCTTCACAGAAGCTGCGAGCAGCAGAGGACAGAATTCAAGTCATGTTTATCTAGACCGCCTTTAATCACAGTCACAGCCTCACAGGGCTACACAGGCCCACCTCACTACCCACTGTGGATCAATCCTTTAGCAAGACCTAGTAAACAATGCAAATATAGCTATTCATGGGTTTTAGCTAACTTTAGCTAAACTTTAATTTAGGGGATTGCTCTTTGCCACACTGCATAAAACACGGATTAAAACACAGTACGTACAAGTCAATTTCATCAGTTTCTAACACTGATCTTCCACAATGTTAATGTTGTGAAACGATGACACTTTACTTTACTATCATTAAGTCAAATCATTTAAGTTGTTAAAGTGGTTCCACCACAGAGCGAGGGCTTTCAGTAACTGTTGTAAATGGCCGTAAATAAGGTCATCGCTGCTTTAACCATGGTCCCTGGACTTACCCCATGGTGTTGAAGTCATCGTCTGGGGGAACGTAGTCCTCATCATCACTGGTTAGACCCAGCTCGTTGCCGTAGCACTGATGGACAAAGTGCCACAGCTCTTTTGGACACAGAGGCTATAAAAAGTAATACATCAAAAATAAATCAAGAGGAGATGGAGCGAACGTTACCATACCCCTTAAGTGTTGTTTGTTTTGATCTTAATACATACTGCTGCCACGCAAATAAAGACATGAAAATACAAGAGAACAAAATGCTAAAATGTCTTTTGTCTTTCGTTTCATAAAAAATAAACTAAAACTATAACACAATCGTAGGGCTCTGGGTTACCTTGTCCAGTAGAGCATTCTGCCACAGTCTGAACATCATCATGTAGGTTCGGTCTCTGGCTCCAAACGAGGTAAAAAAGTGCTGTAGAGAGTGAATTACAAGGGTAGGGTTATCCTGAGATTTTTAAGGACCCTTTCTTGCAACATAGAAGATAACCTAAGTTGGTGAGGGGTGTACACTTTGTAAAATTAAATTATATTTTTAAATGTATAGTACTTCAGATACAAATTCACATCCTTCAAACAAAGGTAGGCTCTAAGACAGGCCTTAAAGGGTGACTGGTGTGGACTGCCATGTTTAAAATCATTTCACTAATGATGTATGTATCTATCAGCTTCACCTGTCACCGGTTTGTAACAGGAATTCATTTTTCTGTTAGTGCTGATGGCTGAATGTGTCACAAAAAAACCTCTTTAAGTTCTAGTCTAGATCTAGTTGTACCTCCCAGTTTGTATCCAGTGTTAAACTGCATAATTTGTATGCTATTAAAATAAGTTATTCATTGCTAGCAACTTCTGCCACAATTTGTTTTCAGCCCTTACCTTCTCAGTGTCTGTGCAGACCTGGATGGCATTGGGGATGAGGCGGGCTGTCTTCTCCTTCGTCATGGAGCAGATGTCCTTTAGCCGCACTGTCAGCTACACACAGACACACTCAGCCGTTATGGCACAGAGTACACCCAGAAACTGTAGGAGACTGTATGACAAAGAGCTCCGGGAGGTTTTACGTGCATACCAGCGTTTCCCAGCGGAAGATGTTGCTATAGAAACAGATCCAGTTCTCAGAGAGGTAGAGTCGTCCCTGCAGGAGGATGTCTCGCTGCAGGGCACAGGAGTAGTCTGACAGGACAAAGGAAACAAGGACATACAGGTTGATTGGGTCTTTCTCTCTTCTGTATTGCCTGTTAGAGGTAGATACTGTATGTTCAGACTGGAGGTGAGACATGAGATGTAACAAGGCTGACTTATATCCATGACATCACAACTATGAACCCTGCACTAAAATATTGACCCACAACCTTGTGTCTGTTCGCAAAAGTCTTTGCACAGATCTACATAATTGCAATCACAAAAGTGAAGTCGATCAAGTAAGTTTATTATTTATTATTATTTGTTTACTTATCAGTTAAGCCTAACTAAGGTTATCGCTTAAAAATGAAAGAAATTGGTGTACACATTTGTCTCCATCTCTCTTAAATATTAGGTACATTATGAACATGTGACTTTCTAATGCTACAATGCTAGCAGGTTAGCTTTGCCCCACACTCGGTTGTGTGCCCCCTCTACACCTGAGGTCTCATTTCACTCACCCACGATGAGTCTCTCGGTGTCAGGGAGCTGTTTGAACAACTTCCTGAAGTCCTCATTGCGTTGCTTATAAGTTGGGCTCAGAACCTGCAGAGAAAAGCAGATATGTATGTTGACACCGGAAAACACATTTCCAAAGGTTCTACCAGTTTTAGTCCATTCTCTCTTTGAGAGTCACTCACACAACCCTTGTTATTTTGTGTGACAACCTTGTTAAAACCACCCACAACTTCGATCATGGTTTGGGGGTTACCTCTAATTATACCCATGCCTTTCTCAATAGAATCGTGGGGGTTTTGACAAGCCCTGCAAATGGATGTAACATTAATGGCATGCAAAAGGTGCATGGTCCAAGTTACGACTGCATCCGCAATGCGATAGAGTGATGCTAAGCGCAATTCCAAACCGCCAACCCACTTCAACTCATTCAGTGACCATGCTGCTGTGGTAGTGGGCACTTTTTTAATGTGAATCAGTTAGCAAAATACAACATTTTATGGTTGACCTGAACCTGAAACTCTGACCTCACACCATTTTCAACCTTCAATATCTCAATGTATAATTTATTAATTCTATTAATTATAATTCAAATTCAATAATATTCTAACAGCAACAGATAGAATGCCATGACCAAAAATACTCAAAATCCATTTCATGTCACGTAAAATCTAGCCGCAAAACAGCCACAGCGTGTCACTCTGGACAACAAGCCTTCATTGGCAGAAGGGAGAATTCAAATAGCTATGACTCATACCAACGTCACTTGTTTGCTCGAGTGTAATTGTGGGAGGCAACAATAGCACATATCACACTGCCGGCTAGCGAGCTACGACCCTCTTCTGCCCGCTTCACCACTCCAACCAAACCTTCCTTCCGCATACACCTTTAGCATTGTCCCTTGTGGTTTTATACCGTTAAATGGAGGGTAACTTACAGCAGGGACCTCCTCCGTGTCCCAGTCAGGGTCCTGGAGGTCTGAGGCGGCCCAGCCCCATTCCCAACCCCACTCCCCCTGCGCAGGCCCGCGCAGGAGCCACCCCGCCAACGCCTCGTCCAGCTCCAGCACAGCCTCCCACTGCAGCATGGTGTGGTCTTCATCTGGCTCCATATCCGTCAGGCCAAATACTTTAGGCAAGCTTCAAATCCCAAACTGCCCTAATGGGGTCCTCTGCCTTGTGAGGACTCGTCAGTAGGACTCTCTAGTGTAGGACTTGCTCGTGTCAGACTGCAGCAATTGCCCAGTTTGGGTGCTGCTCCTTTTCAGCTGTGAGCACAGGACCCAGCTGATTCCAGCCACATGATCCCTCGTCCCTCTCTCTCTCACTTGCGCTCTCTCTTGTTTTCTGACTCGCTCTCTTTCTTCCACACACAGCGAGAGGAGTTACGGTCATTGGCCTCTAGTAACCCCTGCCCACAAGTCCTTTATTATTGTGGTTATGGCTTTCTCTGCCCCCCCACCCCCTTACCACTCCTTCACGGAAGTGAGAGGATGTACGCATGAAGGGTTTGTGACCGTGCACCATCCAGGCCTATACGTCTCAGTCACTTTGTTTAAGCCCAGCAATGACCCAGTACTGTTAGCTGTTATAGGGAGATAGTATACACTATAGTACACACTAAAACGGGGTAAGGAAGTAAAAATAGAATAAAAAAATCTCATAAAAAAAATAAAAATCGGAGAAATGCAGGATTGACCAAATGAGCCAAAGAACAAAGAATAAAAAAGTCAGGAAGCGTTGACAGTTGACACCACTTGCAAAACAAGACCATTAATCTTGACAGGGACTCGGGTCGCATGCCTGCGTTTAAAGAAGTAAGAGCAAATCGCTCTCCCACTTGTGATTTTGAGTTTCACAATTCTCTTTATGTCGAATAAGATGGTCCCAACAGACTAGCAATTCACAGATATTAGGCCTCAGTAGCTAAGAAGGGATCAACTATTTTGTGTGTGTCCTCATCTTCTTAAAAGTGTTATAAAAATGCTCCTAAGTGGAAGAATATTCCTTGCACTGTGTAGCCAACATCTTCTTCAACATCATCTGTGGTTTTCTAGTCCAGGTCTTAAACAGCAGCCAAGCCAGCCAGGAGAAAATGTATAGCAGAAAAGTTGAAGGAACTAAAAACAAAACAAAAAACTTGGCAGCAGGTCTCATTAAAAAAGAGTGATGATCGTTAACATGGGTTGCACTTCATCTGAGTGAGAATTCCTTTAAATATTCGTGGTCTCACTTCATGAGAACGACCGTTTTGTCAGTTGAACTGCATCGATCTGCATCAAAATCGCAATCCCAAAATACAGCGGTGTCTGTGTTCAGGTTTGTTAAATAAAAAGATACCCTGCCAAGTCTCCAGGGGACTGTATAACAGGAGCGGAAGCCTCACTTTAAAGTGAATGGGTATCTAGTTTTTATTGTTCAGTTGTTAAACTTTAACTAGCTGGGCAAACAGTAAGAGACGGCAGAGACTGTCACTGTAAACCAGGGTGTGGTCTGAAATGCATTTGGAAGGGTGGGGGTGCTCCATAGGTACAGTACAGTATGTGGTTTATGTGTGTGTGCGTGTGTGTGTGTGTGTGTGTGTGTGTGTGTGTGTGTGTGTGTGTGTAGGACTGGCTGACCAACATGCCAACAAAGAACTCTCTCACTCCGGCCGTCCCTCGAAACGATGGTAAAAAAATGGGGTATCTATTATTATGATTGATCCAATGCAAACACATCCAACTGTAATGAGGAAGAGGAACAGGGGCCAGTCAAACTTGAGTGTTAATCATCTCTAGAAAAACCAACTGAGCACCTCCTTCATTCGCTAATTCAAGACACAAGTCTGATGTTCCTAGCTGTCTCACAGGTGTAAATACTTTTCTGGAGTGGAAACAAGTAAGTAACTGGATTCCAAGAAAAAGCTTTAAAACTGCTGTTCTAAGATATACTGTATAAAATAAGCATCAAAAAAGTGCTATGAATACGTTGTTTTGAAAATTGCTGCTATATCTGGCAATCACAATTTAACAAAGGAGGAGAGTGAACATCTAACTCTCAACGCTTGACAAGAGCAGCAGTATGCTTTTCAGCGGCTTGGCTGAAAAACAAAGGCAGACAGTGTTTCATTGCCCTTCTATCATATGTGTGATCCATCCATCCATCCCACCCGCCTGCGTTCAGGAAGGGTTCTGCTGTGTGTCTCTACCAGGCTCAGAACCCACTTGAGGACGGTTGAGCTGGGGAGGCTAGCTAGAGTACGTAGTATATAAGAGAAATTATTACATCACTGTGCTTCCTGGACTGAGCCTCCTTTGGACATTAATGCAAAACATTTAAAGCCAAGAGTGTCCCATAACATATACAAATAGAGCAGCAGTGAAAGAAAAGCATGCCAGGAATGAAAGCGCCATGCTCCGCTCTGCTGTCATTCAAGGCTCACACTCCTGAGGCTCTGTTGGTTTGTTTAGTACAGGGCCTGTCACAGCCATTGCCACCTGTCACACACGCCACAGACAGGCGCTCAAACACTGAATGGGTTCCAAACCAATGTCATTCAGTTACTTACTGTCAGGTTAGGTTAGGTTAATGTGCAGTATATTCATGAACACAGTCTATGTGTACAGTAGGTTTACATGTTCTATTGTGCTGTGACTTAGTAAACAGGTGGAAACAGAGCTGACAGGAAGTCAATGCAGTGAATAGACAACAAACTGGACATGAGGGACATATCCAACCGTCAAAGAGAGAGAGAGAGAGAGTTAGAGAGTTAGAGAGAGAGAGAGAGAGAGAGTTAGAGAGTTAGAGAGAGAGAGAGAAAGTTAAAGAGTTAGAGAGAGAGAGAGAGAGAGAGTTAGACAGTTAGAGAGAGAGAGAGAGAGAGACAGAGTTAGAGAGTTAGAGAGAGAGAGAGAGAGAGAGAGAGAGGGTTGCCCAAGAATGCGAGTAATGCTTACTCTCAGGATGTGTTGTCTTTCATGCTACGGAGAAAGTGAAAAGGTATAAAGTCACGGGGAAATAAAAAACCCAAAATGGGATAAAGGAGTCAAACAAATACTGCAGGAGAAAATGTGGCTTGATATTGTTGCAGGCTCATTCTCATTCTTAGACCAAAAAATCCATTGGTATTAAATAGCTTTTTCATTTCTGTCAATGCTATAAAAGCTGGAAAATAGTGGTAGACTGCCACATAGTGGTAAAGCATGGGGTTGCTAATATTTTCTTCACTGGATCGATACCAAAATGAATATTTCTTTTTCTTGACACTTTTAAGTTGAAAATATGAACATTTGAGTGCTCTTATGTATGAGAGCTAGTGATGGTCTAAGTGTCAGGGACTGACATGTCTCAAAGGCCCACCTGCGCTAACCCAGGCTATTTGGACCTAAACTAGTGACCTAGTGTTCTCAGCAAGCCTAGGACACGAACCTTTCATTGTGACAATGACAACAACACCCCAAAAACCTTTTTCAGGACACCTTCATTTGACTCTCAGAAAGCACTCACAAATGTAGCAGTAGACAAATACCCACCCACTCACCAACACACACGTAAATATTTTGACAAAACATACACACAGATGTACTGTATATATTTATATATATATTTAAACAAATGATTGACTTACGTTATACCAGCTTTGGCTCTTCTGTAGAGATATAATAGAAAGGATGGGAAGGGGGTGGGGGTGGGGGAGAGAAAGAAAGAGAGAGAGAGAATATTTAATTGAAGTCAATGAAGCCAGCACATGTACTGCAGTTGGCCTGAGGGCCTGTCGCACAGTAAACACACACGCACGCTAACACTAAGGATGCGTGACGTCTGGTCGGGAACTCGGAACTAACTGTGTTTTATTTATACGAGTTGCAAAGGTCAACATTCACGTTCCCTTCTGGCAGACACGCATGCCAGGTCAATACAGGAGGCTCTCTGAATGCTATATAAACACGCGATGCAGTGACCTGTTCCCCTGGCGTGTTGTTCGGTCCTCTGAATGCTGCTTGCCTACTTAGTTTCTTACTTCATTTTGGACTTGGGGGGGATAAATGCTGCATACAATGATGGTGGCAACAAATTATCTTATGCAAAATTAGAATGAAATTTACTGAATACATCCATCCTTTATTTTTATAATTGTTTTACTAAATCGTATACAAGAACATTTAAATAAAAGTTAAATATAGTGACCTGAAAGTGAATTTAACCTTATCCAGTACGCTGAAATCACTAGGTGCTTTATATATTTATTATAATTTGGACACATTTCAAAATATACACGCTGCTACAGTCATTCATATGAAAACATTTCAGTGGTTATTTATTAGTGGGAGCTGCAGACATGACAACGCGCTTCTGTTGTACATTTTTATGACAGCAGAGGGCAGCAGCGATACAGCCATCGCCACAATATCTCAGCTACAAGAAATCACTTAATGCTTTACTTCACTAATAGCAGAGAACAAGTTGTCATATAGCAGAATCAACAGAGGAAACATGCAGGGGAGGGTAAAACAAGGGTGTAATGATTGATATCCAAAGTTTGAGCATGTTAGGATACCAACTAAAGAATGATTATCTTAATTCAAACACAAGCAGCAACTGCATTTTATAACTAAGTTTTCATAAGCTCACTTGATTGTTAATGTCATGTACAATATATTATTAACAGTAGAATTTGGTTGATAACCCGCAGTAGTGGTTTGAGCAGGCCATCTTCAAAAAGTCTTTACCCTTATCCTGCTTCATTTGCCAGGAAAGATTTCTTTAGAAGAAAATAAACACTTCTAACTTCTTTGTCTAGATAGCATTCTCCTTCTGTCTTATCAGGTCTTGTGAAAGCTGTCAGCTAACCTGGGGCCTGGCCCTGACGATAGCTTGTCTAATGTGGGCTAATCTCATCTGAAGGTGAAAGAGACACAAGAGGGGAAGTATGTTAGGACTGTATGTGCTTCTGTAAGATATTGTTTCGAAAGAGTTTGTGATCTTTGAGCGACTGCTCCAGTCTGCATCTCAATGTGTATGTTTAAAATACCGCAGCACCGAGCAGGTGAACGCAAGTGCCACGATAATGAGAGAGACAGAGAGGGATAGAAAGATAAAAACAGACAGGGTTCCCGATTCTTACAAGACTAGGATTCAATATAGCATATAAAGAATATGCTATATTGAATCCTTAGTTTAAATGTGGGTAAAAAAAAAAACTAAAATGTAGCAACATTTGATATATTTGAGATATTTACTGTAAATGTTTGTAAACCTTAATTGGCATGTAAATTAGCCAAAAAGCCTCTTAGTGGTATATGTATTGTATTTTAAGATATAAAACCTAATTTGGTTCAGGTTAGTTCAGGTTGGTGTACAATTAGCAATAGAGACACTAAATACTAACCAAAATCCCATATACTTTGGCGGCTATGGTAAAGGCATTAATACTGAAGAGACGGCTTCCTTCCTTTCCAAGCAAAGCAAACTAATGCTAAGAAAGGGGAACTGCACTGGTGTAGCTTTAATCTAAAACAAAGGTGGGATGCAGGCAACGTTTTGAAACCATTAAAGGAAACAAAAGTCAGAGCTACAAGTGTACTGCTAAGGTTTTGTTCAGGGATAGTCAGTGGGTCAAATGAAAAAAGAATGCTTACTTTAATCAGGTTTAGTCTGTCATACTGAAAGGAAAATTAAGAGAAAATGAAAAGTTAACCCAAGTGAGCCACATGTAAACAGGAAAGAACGTTTGTGGTTGATTGTCTACACTGTGCACTACATTCCACTCAATGTAATCAGTGAAAGAGGTAAGGGAATATCTTGCACCATGCCATCAAATATGATGATGGACAGGCTACGTTGTTTTGCAGGAAAAACAAACTGTTCTGTCTGTTTCACAAATACTGTCAGGATTACAGTATTTGTGTGGCGGCGAATTGTTCTCATTGTAACAAACAGCCCCCCAGGTGGGGCTGGTCTGGCCCTTTCTGCAAACAAACTGGGTTCCCCTTTTGGCTCAAGTGCTCTATTATTTGTATTGCATTAGGGCTAGGGAAACAACTCACATTGCCTAGGTGAGCTCACACAATGATTAAAGTCATGTGACCCCTGCTGACCACAGCTCACGTGGGTGATGGCATTATGGGCACGGCATGGGCACTGTGGCACAGAACTATACGGTGATGTAATCACTAGTGTGTGTGTGTTAAACCACCCGAGCGTCATGCGATAGCTATTAACACTGACCCGGCCTTCACTATATGCCTGCCTTTCAATTCCACGTTTGACTGTGTATGTATTGTAGTATCCATCTCTTTGTCTGCCTGACAGTGCTGAAATCAGCAGGTTTCATGTCTCAGTGAGCCTGTACACTGACATCAGTAAATAGGACTTCATGTGTTTAATGGGGAAAAACAAAACAAAAACTCTGACAGACTGAGTGCTACGTGACAGTGTGGGTTGTAAAAACATGAAGGCTTGGACAAGGGGAGATATTTTGGGCTCCTAGCGCAAGACACAAAAGTGAGAGAATATGTAAGTATAGGGTGATGGAGTTATGGAGCAATGTAACGCAACACAGTTCTCTCCTCTAGAGATAAGCATTAAGAAAGCAGGGGAGTATTAAGAGAATGTAACAATATTATGGGCACATTTAATTAACTTATATGAAGCAGAAATGACTACAGATACAAAACAAGACTAAGAAGAGATGACAGAAATTAGGGATGCACCAAACATTATCGGCCAACGTACACTCTAAATAGGAGATCTGGGATCTGCAGATAACCTTTCAAATGACAGATCACGTGAGCTGATCGTGGGACGTTAACAATTATATTGCCATGTTCAGTTATTAGCCCATAGCTTTCTGCATTAGAGAAAGAGACATCTTTTTCTCTCTCTCTGATATTTGGAGCTACAACATGAGTCGCCCATGCTGGTTCCAGCTTTGCATGACAGTTATACACAGAGGAATTTTCTGACTCGTGTACAGCGGCTGCCCTGACAACAGCGTTTGAGGGAACATGTCAAAAGTCGAATATTTCGTAGGAAAAGGTTCATGTAAGCCAGGCTTAAACCGTCTTAACACGTCTCCCGTGCAAGGAATACACACCCTCTTGTGCAGTTTGTCTAGTCTCTCTCGCTCTCTGAATAAATTAAATCTCTCTCTCTCTTTTATACTCATTCTCATACTTCAAGGGTTGCATACAAATTGTCTGAAACCTAAAGATGAGATCTTTATATGACTTATTTTGCAATTTAATCCTATTTATTTATAGTAACTCAAAAATTAATACAAGCCATTTGGCATTTGTACCAACATAACAAGAATGTCAGGTCTGTTTCACAATGTATTTTCCTTTGTAAATAAGTGAAGGACAAAATAATTATAATTCTAAATATCCGCATCTGTATCAGACGTTTTTACAAAAGATAATATCTGTGATTGTCTCAGCTCCAAAACCATGATCGGTGCATCTCTAACAGAAAGAAAGAAAGGAATTTGAAAACATACATTTCCATAGTACACAGAAGTAGGGATTTGCTATTTTGTAAATCACTAAAACTAGCATAGCAGGCGGAGAGAGGCCGAGGACAAGGATGGGGGGGCGAGGGTGTGTTGGGGGCGTAGGTGGCAAGACAAATTCCTCAGCTAGTGGTACGGCTGCAGATGGGGTGAATAACAGAGGCAATGGGTATAAGGGACAGTGGGGTGGGGGGGCATTGCAGTCAGGGTGGGTTCACTGCCACAGAGCAGCTCACAAGACAAGAAGTGGGACACGGGAGGAGGGCGAGACAGATAGACAGATTCAAAGAACAGAAAAGAGTAATGCTTACTTTGGAAAGTCGCTTGTGAGACTAGCATGCAACCAGGAGAAGAACAAAGAAAAATCAGATAGAAAAAATAAAAAATAAAATAAAATACACTGCAACAATACAGCTGAGGGTAACAAAAGTAGAGTTGAGAAAGTCATTATCAGATCACATCACACACATTATCATATGGCACATAGCAGCAGCAGAGAAATTAAAAGAGAAGGCGAACGGAGGCATGACAGAAAAATAAAGATGGGAAAAAGAAGGTGACAAAAGCAACAACATTGGGGATGGAAAAAGATAGTGAATGGCTAAACAGAAAGTAGTGACGTGGCTTGGGTTTAAACTTTTGGGAGCTCAATAAATACAGCGAGGAATGACTCCTACACATACAAAATATGATATACCCATTAATATCCCCTATATTATCCATAAAATGCACTTAAAACCAGGTTTAAGCTTCCATACATTATTGATTTCATCATTTGTACATTCAGAGTGTATCCCTAATTATGATTTGTCTCATCGTTCAGGTCTTTAAAAACTGAACCATTGCTCACAAAGGCAAGGTTCTTAGTAGCCACTAATGCACACTATGAGTGAGAAAAAAGCTGAGATACTATGGATCATTCCCCCCCCCCCCCGCCCAGAGAAGATAATAGCCACTGTATCCTAAGTTCTTTGATAATGGTTCTTTATCCCAGCAAGGCCACTGTAACAAACCAGCACCAGCTCATCATATACATTTTTTTTTTCAATTCTCAATTTGACAGCTGTTTTATTCATGATGGATGGACACCAGGTTAGGCCCAAGTCTCTGAGAGCCTAATGGATTTTAGTAACTGTAATGTAATATAAATTTTGTATTTGGTTTGCTGTTGAGATGAGAGACCACCATACAGTAGCAATACATTCTTCCTTTTCCCTTATGTTTTAAAGAGAGACTCCTTAATCTCCTTATTGCGCCTCCAGAACCTAATATTTCCATGCCAGCTAGCGAGCTAAGCGAGGAGCACTCAGATGTGGGAGGGGCTCACACTCTCGCTGGCATCAGCCAACCACTGACTTAGAGAAGAGGGCCCCTTCCACACTCGCACACTTTTGTTTACCAACAAGCTGGGGTAGAAATTCTGTGTTCTTGAGGCATTACAACACAATTAAGCAGTGTTACGTTAAGCTAAACTCACTTAGACACAGATACAGGGTTTTTGTAGCTGTGCAAATGTTAACCAATAACCAATTTTACCTGGATAATTTTAACATGGATAAAACTCAATAAGAAACCCGTCTACACTGATAGATTATGATTGGCTGATATAATTTAGGACAGCCATTACCATAACGCATGGCAAAGTGAATGGGAGTCACCTACTGAAAATGTCAATCTGTACTATAGGCCAATAATGACACAGTCACTTCCAATAGAGTATGGTGGGCTGATGCTGAGGTATGAGGGGGCAAAATCACCATGACATGGCAAAGAAAAGCACAGAGCTGCTAATACCATGCCATTTCTCTTTAACGGATTAACAACTACTTTATACAAGATAAAGATAACAAGTCATATTCTTACTGTAAATAAACACAACATTGTGTATGGAGTTGTATCAAATCAGAAAACACAGTATCATTGTTCTTACCGAACTAAACAGTTTCACGTGCCCCCTTTAGATTTATAATAGTTTTACTCTGCGTAAAATAAAAAAAGGCATTTTGATGACCTGGCCTGTATTTGAGTCTGAGTTAATTACCATATTTATGTGCAGTGCAACCATATGACTTATATGACCCACTTCGGTTTGTAAAGGGATTACGTTTATTTTACTATCACAAACAGAAGTCATCTGTATAGCAGCTGGCTAGTGTATAGTAACACTTTTCAAGAATCATGCAGTTTTGTGAGGCACTACTGTCAACTGGGAAATTCTGATCACCGCACATCTCTCTTCATATTCTCAGTAAGAATAAATACCATGTTATTAATTATCGTGATTTATGTGGTATTGAGTGCTAGGCGTATCTGTTCGTACACAGCGGCGTCTCAGTGGTGTAGGGGCTCACCTTGGAGTTCTTGCCACTGCTTCTTGCCGACTGCAGGGAGTAGGTTCTCTGGACGACCTGCTCAGGGGTGGAGGGGGACTTGTCCGAGGAGTGGTCCGAACCCTTCTCTACCATGTTCTCGCCCTCCTGACCTAGTGGTGTGGGCGAGCGCGAGCGCTTACGCAGGACTGGCGAGCAGGCGGGTGTGCTCCTGTTCGAGTTACTGGCAGTGCTGAGGAGAGAGACCAGGAGGGAAAGAGAGAACGAAGGGGTTTAGACAGAGATCTATTACTATATATTTGATGTAGTGAGCCTCAAGACCATCCTGACTGCCACGCTTGGTGCCACTCTGCATATCAATCTGAGAACTGTCCAATGTCCATTCAAAACCAGGTAAGACAACCACCGGCCAATCAGCGACCATGTGGGTATATCATACAGCAATTCAGTGATCATCTTTCTGATTGGAGTGGTCTGGACAATAGTCTGCTAGTATTTGTTGTTCTGATTAGTTAGAGGTCGTTGTTACGTCTCTCCAGCTCTTCTGCTGATGTCTGTGTGCTGTGTTGGTCTGTCTATCTGTCAGCAGGGGGAGCCGGGGCGGGGCATTGTTGGAGCAAATTGGACACACCTTGTTTGATTCGTTGATAACAATTCATGAGATTAAAATTAATGATTGCATTATTGATTCTCCTTTATCCACCTTTTTAGCATTATAGAAAAATGGGATGGGAGGAAGTTCACTTTTTTTGTGGCTTCAATGGAAAAAGCCGATGGTGCACATTTTGGAGATCTTGAAGAAATTACCCAGTTGCCCCCTAGTGGAGGTCCTTGTAATTCTGCTATTGTTCTAAGAGCAGAGCTTAATGAGGAGCTTTAACAGTACGTCACAGAAAAGTACGACATTTCTGAAGCTCAACAGATTGAATTTGGTAAGTATATTACAGTGGTAGAGTGTTGACCCTTATTGGGACGCCTCTATCCCCAGTGGCTTTGAATGGGGAGTTTCCAGACTGATGTGACGAGTGGAGCAAATCGTGGAGCTTGCAAAACCAGTAGGTTCTTCCCAGGCTACTTTTACATCACAACAGCAATGTACACACATACTATAGACTAATACAATGGTTCTCAAACCTTTTGACCTCCTGCGGAGTCCCTTCGTGCAAATTAACATATTGCAACCACCTGGGAATCCCGACCCATATTTTGAGAACCAGTAGGTTGGTAGGTTGAGAATGATTTAGCGCCTTGTTAGCGACAACACGAGAACATCCGCACTGTAACTTTGGCATGTAGGACTCAAAGACTGTTCATCCCAGAGAACAGCAAATATACTTGCAATACATCAGTGGACCTAAAAAGTACCACAAGCTAACCTTACTAATGATAACTACTCGGCAGCTAGACGAAGCCTATACTTAGAACAGAAAACAAATAAAATGAGAGCTGCAAAACACCACAGATGGCAGCAGGGTTTTCCTACTACTGGCTGTTAACAAAAACAAGTCAGGCCTAGACGTCACTTAGGCTACGTTCACACTGCAGGCCAAAGTGACCCAAATCCAAATTTGTTGCTAATATGTGATTCACACCTGATGTTTTCACGACAATGGTAACAGCCCAAGTCCCATGGAATCTGATCTTTTCCATTTCGGACTTCATATGTGGTCCAAATCCGTTACAGGTCGGACTAAAAAAAGATGCGATGTCAGTCTGGGCATTCAGTCAAAAAAAAAAATGGATCTGGCAATTAATCATAATTGAGCATTAAGGCCTACAGTCTGAACGTAGCCTTAGAAAGGAAGCAGAATCAATGTTTGTTTTCCATCTGTCACTGTCTGAGGCTAAAAAATTCAACTTCAATTGCCCTAACCTTGACATTAAGAGTCACCTCTTTAACCACCGGTCAGCTGCAGCAGAGCCCATGGAAACTCCGGTTGAGGACATAACAAAGATATGATGATTAGAGCTACAAGGCCACATGAAATACCACTGGCACACACCGTCTCAACTATCAACCGACAACAATACTATTCACTGTCATATACTGTACAACCTTTAGTGGTGAGGATAGTGCTGTGGGACAGCCAGTGCCTGTTCTCCCATCAGGTAGCCAGAATGTTCCAGCATCAGACACTCACTTCTAGTTCAGCTCACCCACACACACACACACACACACAATTTCCGACCATGGATTAATAAACTGCTATCTTATCTTTACTTATACACACACACACACACACACACACACACACACACAAGTCGCTCACCAAGTAGCCCACTTCTCACGGTGACAGGAGGCAACAAAAGGCCCTGTAAGTGATCTGTGTGACAGTGTGGCTGCCAGGGCCAGGGTTACTTGACAAGACGTTATGCAAGCCATTACGTCATGCTTGGCCAATAGCTGCTGCTGGTGACCATCAATTATAGCGCTGCTAGCTTTACAGTCAGAGGCTTCAATGCTGTTTATGGCACTGAGTCACGGTGCTTAGCTTTGATGGCTTCTCTCCGACAACGTTGGCACTGCCAGGGAAATGGCCAGGATATCATACAGTAGACACTATATATTGGGTTAATGTATATAGTGTAGTAAATATGCTTGTGTGTAGTAAATAGTTTGTTCTGCAGTGGATGTTCTGTATGACTGTATCCTATAACCCCTAGTTGGCTGATTAATCCCTAACAAGACGATACATCTATTGATGAGTATTGCAGAACCATGGCAGATCATGTAAATGCCACAATGTGACAACAACAACAATTGGAAACAATGCCATCTGAAGTTTTGCTTGGATATATCTGATTATCCTTTTGAATTTTGCTGAAAACTTGACTTCTTAACAAATAATGTGTATATTTTAATGCAATAGGTTGGGATATCAGCAAGTGATACGACAACATGAGCACGAAACCGGTAGGAATACATCGATATTCAACTAGCATGATAATCTGTCTGACACCGGAGGCTGTCTAGGTGTATGCAGTTGCACATAAACATAAAAACAGAGACAGACACAAGCCAGCACACGTGCACACACGTGCACCTACGCACTGAATACATTGGACAAGAGGGGACATATCATTCTTGATTCCCTATTTAGGCCAATGCAGTGAGAAAGACTTGAGGGTCTGCTCTGCCTTATAAAACCGCATGCTTTGGGGACATTGTGCTTTCAGGATGTGTCATCTGAAATACATCCAAACAACATTCTACAAACGACAAAGCAGGACCAAATAACATTTGATATACAAGACGTTATACAATGTACAACTTGAATTTGAACAACAAAATGTCTATATAATAAAGTCCGATATTTTCCATTGGTTCACTAGCCACGCCCAGCTTTAGGTGCACTGTTCTGTAACAGAACTGTGGTATGTCCCGTATGTGAAAGAGTGTAATGGAAGAGAATCTTCCTTTGAGGATACAAATATTCTGAAATATGAAATGTATTAGAAGGATAAGCCCTGTGAGATGAACCATCTCGTTTTCAAGGGGGCCCTTAACACAAATATACCGAAAATACAATACATAAAACAGCAGAAATACACTCACACATACAGAGACAAAAGCTCTCACAGGCCTTACTTTTATTATTTAAAGGTTAAACTAAGGTTTGGCAAGTAAATCATCAAGTTGCTTCTTGTGAAAGTTGAAAAAGGAAAAGGGGTTGTTTAGATTATGGTCAAGAAACTGATGTAAAAATACAGTACAGTCCTTGATTGAGTCATAGCGCCCCCAGAAACCCACATTTCTGCTCCAGCTCACTGTGTGTTACAACACACCTGTGCACAAGAGTGCCAACCACTCATAAGACAATATTCCGGACAAATCAAAGGATGTCCCTCTAAACTTAACAAAAACTTTCCTTAAACTTTGGAACTGAGGTTGCGATCTTTCATAGCCTACCTACAGTACCAGCCTACGTACTGTTGAACAGCATTGTAACCCAACAACTGAGCTAATGCATATGTGGTAGCACCCACCAACCCAACACACACACACCTGCATTCCTGCTAATGCACACACAGACACACACACACACAACTTTTCTATCAGTACACACAGGCACAAATAGAAACAGATCTTTCATATGCTATTGATGCTCTGTGAGTCACATTATTTGTCATGTCCCTGACCTACTTGCTAATGCTTTCAGTCTACATTTATCATATTTTGTTTGGTGCACAAGCACACGCGCACACACACACACACGTCATTACTGTGGTTAGGTTTTTCTGTATAATTTTGAATATCAAGCAAGCAAGAAATTAAAAACAGTATAAACCAAACAAACCACAGCGTTAATAGAACATACCCTTTACACTTTTCCTGCTTGCACAAAGCGACAGGATCTCCATGGAATTGGCCACTAGTATGTTGTAGGAATTCATGGCTCGCCTATTCTCCTCAGGCACAGTATAGTATACAATGGGAGCATAGGGGCATCATCAGCGTATGAATGATTTAGCTGGGTCAGTCATTTACACGGGAACGTGTTCTGTCAACTACCCTGATAGTGTAACGCAGCAGCTATTAGCCACCCTAAAGCCACGACAGACAATTTGTGCTTCTTTTGTGCTAAATGAGATTTATATGCCATTCACATACATATTTAGGGCGATATCTTGGAGATTAGCAGTAGCTATAAACTATGTGCGGGACATCAGTCGCATGTTCTCAGAAATGTAACTATGTTAAATTAGATCCTTCCTATCAAATAAACAAAATCAATATTTAATATTCGGCGCATTGCACACAAAAACTTCCATGGTAAAAGCATAGCTTTTTATAGCTTTTATTAATAAAAGCTTAATTCTTCAATACGTATTACATACAATTTAAATGTATCTCATAATAGTCATTTAATGCAAATATATTGTCTGTAAGAGCTGTAAGCTAATATTTACTTTACTTTTACAATTACAAATGAACTAAAAGCCAAAACATCATGCCTCTACTCCCACATTAAAAGAAAACACATTAGAAATTCAGCACAATAGACATTCACCTGGTTCTAGTACAATAGATGCAGCTGTTGCATGTATGCATACTAATTGGGAACAACAACAAACACTTACTGTATGTAGCAGTCCTGCCGGGTGGCATTAACTAAAGCCACACATGCTTTTCTTAGATAATAAAGAACAAATACAGCCCTGACAAGCACATCAAATGCAATTTGATTCATTGATACAATTCTGTATTTAACAGTTGAACACAGACCTGCTGTAAGTTATCTACATCAGCTATAAACTTTCATATTATATAGATTAACTGACAGTGACAGTGAGCTTTAGATTTTTATGAAAGAGTAGAGACACACAGCTGAACAATTAAGAAGTCATTACTGTGTTTCAGTCCCACACAACTATAAAGCAAAAACAATAACTAGCCTAGAGCCAATATTGCTATAGCAACAGTGAAGAGAGATTAGTTTATATATTGTGGGTATGTAATACTCTACTCGCCAAGAATACAATAAGAAAAAGAAGATACATTGTGTCTAATAAAGCTCCTCATTGTGCACTGGAAGACTGTTATAGATGAAAATCAATTCTATATCATTGAGCACAATTTTTAATTTGTGCAAAAGCCTGATACTCAAGGATTACGGCATCTCCCAAGCGTGCTTGCTATTTTACTAATTCATGTGCGCTATGCTATTATCTAGTAGGATATCCTTTCAACCAATGATATATTCGTCCCAGACCTTTTAAACAAATGACACATTTAAGAATTATCATCCTTTTACGATGCAAAAATCTACAGCCATATTCAGTGCGTTATTTTTCATAGTGGAATTTATAGACACTACCCCCCATGGAAAATGTAACTACCATTTATATGTGCCAAATCTCTCACCCTTGTGCAATGCACTGCACATAGGGAATGAAATGGCCAGAACACACGAAAATAACAATATGTCTGCATGAACAGTCTTTACACGCACATTTTATTTCTTTACAGTGATGCCTACTGTATATATTACTAGTAAACTTGAAAACATATTGGTAAAAAATTACATGCTGTGTTATACTTCCTAATACATTCAATTTACATTCAATTGATTCAATGTTTTAGGGGATAGATACATCATAATATGTCTGGTTTAGAGTTGTATAGATTCACACCTACACCTGAAATAGTTTACATCTATCTCGCATGCTAGACTATACATATATAACACTAAAACACAAAATCACGTATGGTGCTGTGTGATAATTTGTATGCTGGGCGAGGGAGTTCAGTCCTACAGACATACGATAAATCTGCATTACAGAGGTCTGCTCAACTAGTCGATGACTGACAGCATGAGATATGCCACAGATATCAGAGGCATAGAAAATAGGTCAAGTTTGTTTTCACACACGGTGTTTGTCAAGCAGCATAAGGCTGCTTGCACCATTTCGTTACAACCTTTGTTTTTAAATAGGCTCTAAGCTTTAAATCCAACTGGGCTCAAGCTGTCCAAATGCTCTGCTTCACAATAGTCCAGAGTTCCGGGTCTTTCTGAGGGGCCAGAGTGTTTTCACTGCAACGTTTTGCTGACCCTGGAAAACACCCACCTGGCAGTGGTCCTTCACTCAACTCTACTCTAATGTGTCCGGAGGGTAGCGTGCTCACCCGCGATGGGTGCACGTGCATACACAAACACAAAATAAAAAGGCAATATAACACATAAACACAGTGAGAGAAACTGGGCATGCGCGCACACACCCACACATTGCAGAGAACCTTAATGGCTGATTATGTACTTATCCAAGCTGCAAACGACATTGTAGCTGCCACACGGCACACACCTAATCCACCAACCTTACAAGCTCATCCGCCGCTTAATATTCATAGAACTACAGCGATGCCTCCAACCACGTACCCCTGCTGAAAGACCTGCAGCGCTTCGCCATAGCAGCCCTCCAGGCACCAGCTATTGTCGGCCGCTGCCACACACTCAAACACCACCATGTCCTCGTACACGGCCCCCAGCAACGAGCGGTTCATCCCACAACACCTATTTATTCTTCCTCTCTCAGTGGGAAAGCAGGGGAGGAGAGGGGGGGGGTAAATATGAGAGAGACACGGAGACGAAGGCAGGCGGGGGTGGGAGGGGTGAGGGGTGTGTGTGTGGTGGTGGGTGGGTGGGGGTCTTCTTTAGCAGGCTTAGGGCCACTGATCTTCCCCCTGCCAGCTCTGATCACCTAATACCAGCTTACATCACCCCAGTCACGTCACCTGCCAAACAATTGGCGCCGGTGGTCCGGTGGAAGTGCCCCCCCTCCCACCCTGCCCAGACGGTCAACCTACACATATTAGCCATTTGCTGCTACCCGACACTAACCTGGTGGTAGCCATGTAGTGAGCGGTTCCACAGCGATCAGCCTGTTATCCAACAGCTTCATTCAAGCAGCAGGCGCCGTGGACGAGAGCAGGCTAGCGAGGGGGGGGGGGGGCGAGTTCCGGAGCATGCCAGGAGGATGAGAGGAATAGAAGGTGGAAGCGGAGTCGGCCAGAGAGAGAGAGAGAGAGAGAGAGAGAGAGAGAGAGAGAGAGAGAGAGAGAGAGAGAGAGAGAGAGAGAGAGA
>JAOEHI010000005.1:4523646-4544559 GCA_025447815.1 Percopsis transmontana
ATTAAGGCAGTTCTGAAGGCGAAAGGGGGTCAAACACAGTATTAGTATGGTGTTCCTAATAATCCTTTAGGTGAGTGGATATTCAACAATACAAGAACAATAGATTGCAGACGACATTACCTAAGTCTTTCTTTCTGTTAACTGCTAAAAAACACAGCTTTGTAATAGACAATAAAGAAGGGGAATGGTTTTGGGCAGGGGAAAGAATTACAATACCACAAAGCACCTGAGCCCTTTAATACGAAGAAGTGTCGGAAAGTCTGTCTAATGCATGACCATGACTTGGCATATGAAGACATCTTTTTTCCACTAACTTACATTCATAAAGCATATGGCATAACATTGTACAGAAACTCCCATTTCTTTGTTAGTTTATGGCTAACTATGACCAACTTGGAAGAAAGAGCCTCCCTTTTTCTTAACTAATTCCTCCTCTGTTGTACACTCAGCTTCCATGTATTTTCTGTGTGTTCTTCTAGCTCATTGTCGATGCCAAGGCTGCTCTTTGAAAAATACACTGTTTACATTTTGTCTCCTGCCTGCCTGGACACCACAGTCCTGTGGGTAAAATGACCAATTGTATCACTGGAATAGCATTCTCCATTTTGAAAGAAAAAGGTTTTTCAACGTACAATAGCCTACCGGTGTTCACAATAAATTAATATCCAGCCACATTCATATTTTTATATGGCCCAGCCCTATGTGGTAAACTGGAGCAATATATTTCTGGCCACTCAGTGTCCTCTGCTCTACAGTATAGCATCAACTGATTTGTGTTATTCACTTATTTTCTCCTTGGCTGCTGGTATTCTGGGACTAAAATTGCAGTGTATTCCTTTAGATATTTAATTAAGATCTGTAACATCTATAAATAATACCATCTACAGCAGTGTGTGTCATTGCTTGATGAGCCACTACAGCAAAGTAATGAGATTTTGGCCTCAAATGGTAACATTCATAATATTAAAAGTACTGTTTATGTCATACCCAGTGTATTTGCATGGCTGTGATTTGTGTTAAAAACAATGCGACTGAAGTCGCTCGAAGGATTTCAGGCAGAGTTCATCCCATGTAGATAATAATAATATATATATTTCATAGGCAGCGAATGTACTTCTGGTACCACATAATAACCCTGAGAAACAATTAGAGTCAAAAGGAGATCAAAACAGAGGCTAGGCATATGGCAACTACACATCAAATATCCAAATGTCTTGTGCGTTGGTGGGAATGTCAGAAGTCTGTTGCTTTGGCGTGTGGGAGTGCGTGATTCAGGGGGCGAACACATCAAGATGTCACTTCATAACCTCTGGCTCAGGAGGCTACTGTCATCTTCACATTTCAGAGAACCTCTGCCTACCCCGGCAGACATGCTAAATATAGAATGGGGACAAAATTTCTGTTTAGAGCCACTGCTCTCCTTATCGCCATCTACTTACATGTGTGTCGACACAGCCCACACCGTGGTTCATAGTGTAGAGACACAGTGCACGCGCATACGCATAAATGCATATTCGAGTGCATGCAAAAGTACATACATTAACCAGTAGGTTAATACAGTAGGTTATACCTTTCTATTTGCCTTAATAATGTGTTGGCTTAATAATTATGATGAAAATCAGTCAACTGAAACCAGCTTAGTGTGGTGGTTGGGAGATCTAATAGAATGGCTACTCATTCTTTCCCATTACACTTCTGTCAAGTGACTTACAGTATGTTATTACTTCCTGGACAGCCATTTTCAAATTCCCCATTCAAAATCATTTAACGCTGGCACAAGGACAGCCAGGCAATCCATCACAAGACTTCCTATCCTAGGTGAGGCTACCTCACAGAAATAGTACCTCACTATTTGACCTTGTTCTGTATTGACTTTATACAGGCAGAATTACAAAGGGAGTTATGAAGCTCTCTGTGGCAATTAATTGTGGTAGGTGTACTTATCTGCAATGAGAACAGTGAATATTACATCTTCAACAGATATTAGATTAAGGGTGTCTGAGTGCTTGCAAGACTAAAACCAAATCAACAGGAAATAAGCTCTTTTTAATGAGTATTGATTCTTGTATAATATAACCGCCATGCCCTCTATTTTCTTGTTCTCTTGAATTAATACAGGTAGGAGATTTTTACGGTTCTGTACAGCACATATTCTGAAGTTAACCATCATGCTACAGTAGTTATAAATATTACATTACTATTAACACTATTATTATGACAACATAATCCAAGTCCTTCTGCTAACTGTTTTTGTAACAGAATTTAAACAGAAATGAGAGCAGAACATTTTGACAGGGGGGGATACCTTTTGCATTACATCTGAGCTGTTGCGACCCCTTTGACATAAAGATATAGAATAGTCGGAAAGGCTGTTTAATGTATGATTGTGACTTAGCGGTGATGTCTCCATTGAGAGAGTTTGGCTGATGTTTTGCGACGAGGCATAAAGTTATGGGGTAGCCTACTCCTGTTTCTTTGTTAGTTTATGGCTAGCTGTATGACTAATATGAAAGGTAAAGCCTCCCTTTATCTTAACTAATTCATCCTCTGGTGAACAATCAGCTTCCTCATGTTTTGTATTTTTGTGTGTATTTTTCACAAACCCACAACCCTCTGGCTGGGAGTCCAACACCTAGACCACTAGACTATCCTGTCCCCATTGTTGTATATTATCGTTTTTGGCACTATTATTATTTTTTATTATTTTCCATTTTATACTCCCTAAACACACTATATGAGCGAAGAGAAAATATCTCACCATGGCAACGTTAAAAAGTAATTAAGTCCATAACATCAATGTGGGCTGGCAGCTATTTTAAGAGAAATGTAGCGTTAGTAAAAACTGTGCCATAATTAATAAGGTATTGAGATTTCGACCCACTGTTTCCTCAAATCACACAAACAAGTTTTTTTGAAGCTGTCATTATTGTCACCATTAATCATCATCAATATGATCTTTATCAGCAAACATATTAAAAGTATGGTGTGGCCACTGCTGAATCTTCTTATAGCCTATAGCGCTCAGGAATTAAATTGCATTGTGGGTATCACCAGAGGCTGGTCCACCATGCTTGTAGAATACATAACATTGTTCACATTTTGCATTTGCACTTTACTTGACAGCTGCAAGAGAGAAATACAATGCAGAAGGAAATCTATTTCATTAAACCTCTTTAGAATAAAAATGCATTGATCAAACTCCCGTGGATGTGACTCTGGAGAATGTAATGTTGGTACGTCTTACGGCTAAGATCCAAGCCAATCTGCACCGCTGGGATATTTAAGCTATTTGACTTCCCTCTTTTTGCCTTCATGGAGGAAACCTGTTTTCCTCTCGTGACGGTCATGGGAGGCTGTGGTAGTTTATAAAACAGCGATACGCTCATACTAATACCTCTACAACTAAACACAAGCTTACCACACACACACACACACAATGCACTACAATGAGCAGCATGACAACAATCATGCTAAAACAACATGGCGGGTCTCCCCGTGACGTCACATGCCCAAGTTCTATAAAACCAGTCTCCAGCGGCTGTTCGACACATGCATTCAGTTAGAGAATACAACAAACACTGCAGACAGGAAATTGTGTGACAGAAATTGAATATGCGTTTATTATTCTCCAAATGAAAACAGCTTTAATAAAATGCCTCGTTGATTAACTCTGTAGGTGCAAGAATGAAAAATGAATCACAGCACAAAGCTGCATCCATATGCACTCCAAACTACAGTCACACAAAAGCCATCCATCACAGGCAGGCAGTAATTCTTTGGTGCGTGGATTAGGCTAAAAGCCTAAAATACCTATGCACTACTGGATCTCTGACCCAGAGACCCAGGGCCAGCATCTCGGGTCATGAGCATCTCAGACAACAAATCGGGCTTCTCCCCTACTAGAATTCTATTAAAGTATGTCAGTATCAGCACCGAACCCGTCAGAACAATTCACGAAATCTCACAAGAAAAATCAGTTGTCCTATCATTATTACAATACATTTGAGGTTGTTTTGCATTAATGCAAGTTGCATTCAAACCCCACAAACCTTCTTTTACTAAATCCATGTGAAGCAGTGCCATTAATGTTCTCTATTGTTTCAGAAAGCAATGATAAAGCCCCACCAGCACAATATTATAAAAAAAATATATTTTTAAAACTTAAATGCGTCTAAGGAACATTGAAAATTGAATCTAATATTATTTTTGTATGTATGTGAGCATAAATAATTTGGCTCGCGCCTTTAAAGGGAGGAGCCCTTCTTTAATTAAGTGAACTTTTATCTTTACAATTTTACAACAAATGATCACAACAGCCTAACGCTTAGAAATTAAACCTGACTTGTGCCTATTCATTATTGAGATATAGCCTACGTCTGTATTTTAAAAAGCACCGTCTACATTTATTCACATACAGAAAGAAGAGGAAAAGTCCACGTTTCACTAACAGAATACACAATTCTTAAATCATTCTGGATGAAACTGGAGGCGCTGGAACGTTTTCCAGATGTGTTTATATTACAATACATTACCGAAAATATAACAATAAAACATCATCATTTTGGTAGGACAAATACCGTTACAGAATGACAACTGACATATTGATTATTGAATTCTATTTCACGAACAGGAACTCACTTACCCAGAAACAAAGAACGAAATATTGCAGACATCACGGCACTCGACGCGACTGGAAATCCCATGCAACGAAGCTGGAAACAATGCGCTCAGACTACCTTCAAATTCATTCGGGTGACCCAAGTACAGTCACAACGAACGGTACAATGAGAAGAGAAACGAAAAGACAAATCTTCATTGAGCCCAGTCAACAAGGACATCATATCTTAGACACACGACATATCTAACCCTCCCAGCGAGGAATGTGGCTCTGTCTTATCGTCATTTTCATCGTACTTAGCGTCAAATCAAAGTTCCTCCGCTGTCCGCCGTGGGACGTGTGTCTCAGGTTGCCTTGGTCTCAGTCGCTGCCGGGAGCAGCAAGTCTCCTCCTTTACTTTGCTTCACAAATACGAGAGGAGGGCGAAGGGTGGATGCTGGATGCTGAAGGATGGAGACCTCTAGAGTCTTAAGTTCTACACAGCCCTGTTATAACTGCTGAGCATTGTGCAATGATGTACACGGATCGGAGTTCTTTTGTACTATTAACCAGGTATTCATATTCATTTTTTCTATATTGCTAGCCTGATATATATTGCTAGCCTGATGAATATAATACAATACGAAATTACCCATTTAATTTATTTATACTAATTAATTGATTATTTATTGGTTGGGTTACATGCAATAGGCCTACATTTTTCATTATATTATTGTATGTTATCATGCATGTTAATTGCCAGTTACAGGCATGTTCATATGCTCATCGTTAGGCTACTCATATATTGGTATACGCTGCAATTAGAATGTATTGATGCATTTGCTGGCAGGGATTGGAACATACAATAAATGGCTCAGACCTTCAGACATAGTAATACCCTCCTCTCTATCTCAACAACAACGACAGAAATAACAAAGAAAGGGTGGGGGGGGGGGGGGGTGAGTCTGGTTTGCTCCCAGCAAGCCCCTATTCAACTATTAGGATCTCTCTCTCTCTCTCTCTCTCTCTCTCTCTCTCTCTCTCTCTCTCTCTCTTTCTTGCTCTCTCTCTGAAGTGGCCTCTTCAGCACCAGTCCCCATTCCTTTCCGTTTCAATAACTAAATAGCTTGAAACAATGCCTCACATGCACCACCACACACAGACACACACACACACACATACACAAACACGCATACACACACAGACAGTCATACACACAGACAGAGATTCCACATGTACTTGATGTGCACAGAGTTAGATGGATGTTGTCTTGTTTTGCTTTCCCAGTTCCACCCAAACATCACAGGTGAAGAATCAGAGAATTGCACCTCCACATAGGATTGTATTCAATGCAATGCAGTAAAAGAGCAAGAGCTGGAAACTATGCGCCTGCTAAACTGTCAAACTGTGATGGATGGCAAATAGCGTCTGATGCTGCAATCTAAAGGTATTGGAACAGGCATGTTTGCCTCTGTAATCAGAGCTAGTGAAGAGCAGAAAAGCCAAAGGCACAGGGAGCAGAACCCCCATAATCGTAAAGTAACCTGCGTTTAGAAGAGATAGAGCCATTATAGAAGAGACAGGAAGCGTTTATTTGTCAGATTTGACTGGTCATTCTATAAAAAATGTATTGGCCAGAATAGGCAGAGCAGAACTTTACATATCAGTCTAGGAACTCTCAATTGAATATTCTTTGCCAGCTGGGTAGAGAACCACCAGCCAATCCAAACCCAGATGGGTGGTTCAATTTGGTACTGAATCTGGAAAATATCTGGAAAATAAACCCCATGTGGTTCTTGTTCAGACTGGTTAGAGGTTATCCCTTCGTCTGCTACTGTAGCCCCTTCAAAATCTCCATCAAACTAGTACTGGGCAAAAAAGAACAAGTATAAGAACAAGAATGACTTGATGGTACTGAATGCTTGAGAACGAAATGCTAGCGGGACCTGGAAGTTAGGGGGTTCGGAGAGCTCGTCCATCAAGCGTTTCTTCAGTCGAAAGTTGACCAATCGCTTGCTAATGATTTGATTGACACCTAATTGGCACAGCCTGGCTGACTGTTTTCAATTGAGAGTTCCCAGACTAATATGAAAGCGGAGCAAAATGGCAGAGATGGACCTAGCGAAATCTGAATGGTTTCAACTAGGCTAGTATCTATACACTATGAACATATGAACATAGGGGTGTTTCAGCAGATGACATTACTAGATGAGATATGAGCAGCAGGGGTCAGTGTAGATACTAATGATTCAGTTCTAGGTTACCCATCTTGCACGGACAGCCGATAGTCACGCATGGAAGAAAACCTGTTTGGTGGCTTGGCCTCGAAACATGATGTAGCACCCGAATGCAGATGGTCCCACAGATGGTTGATATTTATACCACAGGCCCTGAAAAGTCACTAGTGTGGAAACGGGTCTTTCTCCCTGATTCGTTTTACATCACAGAGTGCACAACAATCCCTATCCACCCATTTACTTGTGAAACGAAAGCATGGAAAGGGAAAACGTATTGTTTAGATCAGTGGGTCTTTTTCTGTACCCCCTTTATATTATTTTCCAAGTACCCCTTAACCAGACTAGAATATTTTGTCAATTTAACAAAAATGACATTGATAGATTTGATAACCCTATATGCACGGCATGGGTCAAAATCACCCCAAGGCATAATTGGTCTTGCTTAACTTTAGAACAGAAATACATCACACTATGATATTTTATGTAATCCTCAAAATATATATGAGTAGATTTCAGTGATAACTTTATTTATTTTGGAGAAAAATATGATTTTATACCAATACCCCTAATTTACATAACACGGGTCAAAATGACACAAATTGACTTAAATTAATTATTTTACCCATTTTGATGCATATTAAATGTGTTATCTCAAACATGATTCAAGATAGAGGCCTACAATTTACCAAAAATCTTCCTGTGATAAATAAATCCTTATAGCAATTCATGACCTTAACCCATGCCTCTTTCATTTACATAATCTCAATCATTGACCAATGATTGGCAGATGGAAATCTTGATGTAAAGACTCACAATTGACAAAATTTTCAGTGCTGAAATATTATTAACATACATTGAGGAACTCTGTAGCACTATCCATATGCCATTTACAACACAGGTCTGACATCGCAGTAATAATGGGTGTGTGTGTATGATCATGCAATTTTGTGAATGCATTTCAAATATAACTGATGAATTACATATGTATGTGTTATGTGTGTAACGTTGATTATCTCATAACAACAGCGGATGTCAAGGTCTGGGATATATTAGGTGGTGAGTGAGGAGTCGGTTTTCATGGTCAATGAGGAATGGGAAGGCATAAAAGACCTGAGACATTTTGACATTTTTGGTTATGTCCAGACAAGTCAGTTGGAGCATGTTCCAAACAGCAAGGATTGTATGGTGCTCCCGGTCAGCAGTGGTGAATACCTGTGAGTCATTTTGACCCATGTCTTGAAAAAAAAAGTTTTTAGGTCATACATCCGAGGGATAAGAAAAAAAGAGAATGTCAGAGTATTACAAATAAAGGCTTAAATCATTTTCAAATAGAAAATATAATTTTTTGAAAAATTGTACGTACCATTTTCATTATTCTTACATACCCCATGTGGTACTGCCAATTACCTCTAGGGGTACAATTATCCCCAATTGAAACACTGGTTTAGATAAGTGTTTCTCAAGTGGTGGGTCCTGACCCAAAAGTGGGTCGCGAGCTGGTGTGGAGTGACTTGCGGATGTGTGCTTAGGCTCTGTCAAAAAGTCCAAACTTTTTATTTTTATTTTCTAATTTTATCGAACTTCTGATGATGCACTTTTATTTTGAAAGGTGCGTAGGTGTTTTGAACATTGCATATAGACATTGTGGATTACTGCTCAAACTGTTTAGTGAAATAAATTCAAATGATTCGGAAATTATTTTTGGGTAGTGACTTAATGACAAATGTGGGTCCTGAGGTTAGAGCAGTGGAGAACCACTGGTTTCGATGATATGTTGAGACAATTAATTTTAAACACGTGAAAATGTAATCCTCCTAAGCGCAAGATCCAATTATAACCAGGCTCGCTATAGACTAAGTGGAAATTCAATTTACATTTCAGTATCGGAATGCACCTCGGCTCTTGATGCAGAAAGGGTGCTGCAGAGAGTGTGTCCCCACCAGAACAGCTGTATCTCCCTTGCTGTGACATCACATAGAGATTTTAGTATTTTTCTGACGTGCTGACCACAGAGCGCGGACCCATGTCAGCGTGACGGGACGCCCTGGCCTGGGCTGACTTCTGTATCCTTTGACACCTCAGGGGACGACAGCCGAGGAAAGCTAAAAGGATTCTTGAGTAAAAATATGGACAGGGGGGAGAACTCTTTTGTTTAGTCCCTCTATTTTTAGCGACCAGTGGGATCCTTCAGCGGTGTTTCACAGCTCACAGATCCTTTATAATTTAATGAGGGAGGGGGCGGCCCTCAGAGATTTATGGCTGGCGTCTTTAGGCAGCATTGGCCACTCGGCCTATTGATCCAAGCTGTCTGTTTGTTTACGGGTCAGTAAAGCTCTCTCCTTCATGTTCCACAACCTTCCCTCAGTATATTGCCTAGATTTCATTGCCTTTTTTAATCAAATAAAATCCCTGTCTGACGCTGATTATTTTGGTCCCCATTCACCCTGACAGAGAAGCATTGAGCAGCAGCGGTATGGTGTAGCATAAAATTACGCACTGCAACTTTAATTACGCATAAACACTTTTAATTAAAAGAGCCTGACTTTATACGTCAAGAGGTTGCTACTTCTAAATGTGCCTTTTCCTTTTCTCCATTTCTCCATTTCTAATGAACCGCCCATTCTTTGTGGTCCCTCAATATGTCTACTGTGCAGTATATAAGCTAACTACCCTCTATCTACAGTATGACAACTATCCACTTGATCATGTAATTTTATTAAAATTAGCAGGAAAAGATCATACTCTTAAATTTAAAAAAAAGCCAGACCATAGTGAGAGCAAATGATCCTGATTTGAATATAAAGACCTGTGCAGAATACATTTTGCTATCACAGATCAACAGAGACTATAACAAGAGACTAGGAGGCAAAAGTCATGTTTCTGTCATTATGTCCTATTTCACATTTCTGAGAGGGGAGCACTGATCTACTTGTACTGGAAGGAACATGGACTGAAATACCAGACAGTGGTGAATTTATTCATAAGCTTCAACAAAAATGTTAAAATGTTACAGTATCATGCTGTGATTGGAGGTAGGATAAGGGTAAAGGTAAATTGTGGATGAATGCACATGTGAATACATTTATGTTTTTTTTTAAATAATTCCTGATAACCTAGTCTGTAAGATGATACCATTATTTGGAAGAGTGAAATTAAGTTCAATATTGTTTAAACACAACTAGACTGGATAATGGCCTGCCTGTGTCATTTCAGGATAGATTTTATTTTCCTCAATTCTGGCATTTTCTGCACCAAGGGAACAAAGGGAATGCCATATCCTCTATGGAAGCGAAAAAATAATTGAAATTTTTCAATAAGAAGGCATTTCAAAACAATCGTGTATATGTGTGAGTATTGTATTAGTGAATAAATGTTAGCCTCTGTAGCATCATGTACTCACATTAGAGGTTAGAGAAGGCTCTAATTGCATTAGAGATTCACATTCAAGGTTTAATCTTCTGTGATGTAAATACAAACTGCATTCAGTCACCGAATGCACATCATGACACTGATGATGTAGCTGTAGTTGAAGTAAAAATAAATAATAACAGACAACATAATACAACACTCTTTATTTCACTCTTTATCTAGCCTGGTTTGGCTTGTTGCTGATAAAAAAGTACAAGTGAATGAAAAAAACTAAATCCCGGAATCTCTGCCCTCTTCCCTGTTTCAGTTTTATTCCACAGGGCAGGGTCTTTGACAGAGGGAAGTTCATCCCAATGGTAAACTGCAGCAATCAGCAATACTGATTACAAATCCTCCCCCTTCTAATGCGGAGCAAGAAAACAGCCTCTGTGCACCTAATAGGACATTTGAGTAGCCTCAGCGACTGATTGAGAGCTCAGGATACTGTATTGAACCAGATGAATTAGCTGATTAGCCTCAGATTTAAATGTAAATTGAATGCCTTCCTCAGCATTGATTGCTTTGCCTTCGCCTGTTGACACAACGAGTGTTTGCGCTCCAGTTTACTAAGCAGACAAGACGAGCTTTAAAGACTCACAGTGACTCCCACTGTCACCATCGCTACTCTTTCCTTAATGACGAAGTCCAACAGGTGGAGCATGAGTAATGCAAGCCTCGTGGTGGTGGATAGACAGTGTAAATCAGATGGAGTGCATTCCTTCTCCACAGGTCTCCATCCGTCAGGGTAGGAACTGACCATGCTATTGAGAAACTCTCCCGCTCACTGTGATGCCACAGGGCAATTTGCAAAATTTGCCTCAGCGGTAGATGGTGCCACATGCAGCGCCATGTGAACAATCTGTACTGTCAAAACAAACCACAGCAAAACTGTAAACATGAAAGAAGTGACTGCTCATTCCAGAAATGAAGGGTAATAGGTGAAACGGGTTAAAAAGGAAGGGCTTTATCATTATCAAGGGGCCTCTGGACAAACCAGTACAATTTAATTGTTAAGCAAAGGGATACTTTCTTCTCGTGGTCTCTTAGCTTGCAGCCCTCCACAAGGTCGGACGTGAGATTGCATTTTTGAATGGATTTTGTCTACCCACATATTAGTGTCTCTGTTGACTGAAAGGGCATTGCCTCACTATACAGGCGTGCATAGACGTGGATGTGGTGAGAGATTATTGATCTCATTGAATGCTCAAACTTGCTCAGACTTGCTATTGGAGCATTTTAATGCTAATGACAGGCATAACTCAAGTCCACCTCATAATTGCAGCGGCAGGAACAATTATGCTACCATTAGCTCATGCCGACAGCACTGCATTTCTGGCTTGGGGATTCGTGCAGTATTCCTTGAGTGGTACATTTCTCATATCGTAAAGTGCAACAAAGATCCTTTTTTATGAAAACATATAGGCTGCACTGTTTGCATCTATCTAGAGCACAGGAATGAAATAAAGGGAAAGGGCTGGTATCGTTTCTAAGTCAACATGCCCTGTGCAAAGATGACTCCTATGACTCTTTATTCATCAACTGCCATGACACTGTAATCTACCTTGTCAAGTACTTATATCATGCAAAAACACATTCTTCTACAAATATTCTACTGTAAAAAGGTAAAATGAACAAAGAGAAAATTTCTTGATGACTGGAGCATGAACTAAAGGAAACCCCTTTCTGATACAATCGGGGTCAATGCCATTCATGAGAACAAACGGGGACACAAAGAAGAAGGACAAATAAGATGCATATTTGGAACTAGACATAAAAACTAATGTAAGATTATACTTTAAATGCTTCGGGGTCTACCCGAATCTCTGGGAAAAATGAAAAAGAAAGAGAGAAGATTTATTGGGCAAAGAAAATGCCATGCCCCAAGCTGGGAACTGCTATGCCTAGGCAATTTTCCAGAGCAACTCTGGTCTGAGGCGAGGGTGACGTCGTGATCAGTGAAGCAGGATAATTTTTTTGACAAGCCCTGCTAAGAAAGAATGACAATAAATGAAAAATTCAGGACAAACACATGATTATTGTTGTCTCGGCAACATGAACACAACGCAGACGGTGCAGGGATTTCCTTTGATACAGCCAATCATGCGTCAGTGAGTCCCACTTACTGTGATGAAATATCAGCCATGCTCCATAAATACCTTTCCCTCCCATCAGGCGTTAAAGGGGCCAAATTCCTCCGTGGAGTGACAATGTCTCTGAATGCTGTAACAACCAAAGCCGCCGCACCTTACCGGCCGTCGGCCGTCCTATCATCCAGCGCACCCTAGCAGCCACACACCTGTTCGCAATCCCCTCATCTACCCTCTCCGGGTGGCTATAGACTTACCGTTACACCGTTTGACATACTCAAACAATTAGACTGACTTTTAGAGAAATACCGAAGGTTAGCAGTCACATTTGGAAGCACCTGCTCCATAATATATGTTCACCCTTACCGTTTGAGCTGAAAGAAGAGTGCCATTTGGGCTGCTTATCATTCTCAGTGGGTATCTGTTAATCATGCTGGGAGGACTGCAGCACCCGCTGCAGGTGATTAGCACTTAGACATTTAAACAAATCAATATAGATCCATTCATTCATGAAGTGGCTAAAACATTTAATTTGGTCTACATTCAAAAATTGATATTTCAGAGAGAGAGAGAGAGAGAGAGAGAGAGAGAGAGAGAGATAGAAAGAAGGAATACATACCGCTTAATTTAATTGTTTACTTTTCCAAGTAACTTGAACAGATTTTCTCCTAGAGAGCATCATGCTTTGCTTTGGTATGTAGCGAATATAGAAAGTTCATATTAGATTGTGTTCAATTTACAACCTTCTGGGTCTGAGCGACAAATCTTACTCCCTCTGCTCGAGTGTTTGGGGTGGGTACAGGTGTCATTTATCACTAAAGTGAAAGAAAATATAAATCTTTATAGATCACCCACTTCTATTCGATGAAATCCGGATTTTGTATCTCCAGCGTCCCTGTAGCATACTTCCTGGCCAGCAGAGGTAAATTAAATAACTTCAAACTAAGGCCTTGTGGTGCCAGTTTGGTGTCTATCTTGATTCTCGCATTCCTTCCTCACAGACAGGTGTATTCATGGGCTTTCTGATCTCTCCAGATGGGAGTGTTCAATCCACGCACTGAGCTACGGTTTAGACTGGACAGGTCATAATGGGAGTACTTCTGTGGTAAAGCTACTATGCAAGGGAGAAAGGCACAGGTATACCCTTCTGTATCATGAGAATCACTTGCCACCCCAGGGGAGAACCTTGATTTATATGCACATTTTCCAATCACACAGGTAATGAATATGATAATGGCTGCTGGGTTTGAATCAGGGGAAGTGGTACGTGCTTTGGGATCTACCACCCTTGAACTGAGGCAAAGGCAAGTTGAGAAATATAATAAAAAAAACATCATGCAATCCTCTGAGATGAGGCTCCCACACATTTAAATTCTAACACAGATTTGATTCGAACCACACAATCACCAAACAAATATTATTTCCTTATGAAAGGCATAGCAATATGCCAGTCAAACTACAATTCATTCCATTTCGAAATCATCATATGATTATCATCTATACATTATTTATACATTAATATTCCCCCTAGGAATTTTACAACACAAGCTGCTGTTACTGTATATAAATATTAATATAAAATATTGAATACCAAACAAAAACCTCACTAGCATTTTGTACAACAATATCTGCACTGAAATAATACACCATGTTATATTGTGTATGCAGTAGATTCTTATAACCCCCCAGTCTCTTTTAGCCAAAATTAGATTATTTAGCACCAAATATAATCTTTTAGGTTATTTGCACTGAAAACTAATGTATTCCAAACAGTGCACTAAAGCATATGACACATTCTGAATGTAATAAGCTTGGACATGGAACTGGAGTTTTATAAGAAACAAATTACAACCTAGCATGCAGCTGTCTCTTTGCTTTAGTCAGGATGGCCACCCACTATATATCACCTATAGCTCATTACTGTACTGTATTATGGCTTCTGAAAGGTAAATAAAACACGGACTTTATGCTCTACAAATTGCATTTATATAAGCACTGCATAAAATGCCACATACTGTCTCTAAGACTAATAATATAAATGAGTATTGCATGATAATGTGAGGGTTTGTGGTTATAGATGTTGTATGTATGTTGTGTGTTGCCTATAAAAAGGTTGTAACATACACACTGTAGCTCGTACCATCTCTGCCAGCGGCAGTGCTCAATGCCACAGTCTTCATTGTTGGTGAAAGAACACGCACAAAATAAGATTTAAATAAAACAAGGTAGTTTCAGATGTTATGTGACATGCCCCGCAGGGATCCCTGCCATTTACGCATGGCTAAACTGGACTGCGCGGCACAGAGTCTTGCTAACCGGGATCGTTGGATAACACAGGGGGAATGTTAGAGTTACTAACGGGGTGTTTATTTGCTAAGCTAAACAACAAGCCTTGAATGTGAATCAACAGCGAAGCGCTTCCACCGCAATCCACTTTGATCTTGTTCCAACGCTGTAAGCACTCACTGCTGTTACATTTCATTTCAAACACAGGTTCTGGATTCTGACTCACCTAAAGCTAACTGATTTGTGGGCCCAGAATGAATTCACTGACTCAGTGCCAGCCATGCAGTTTTATGTGTGCTATGCAGCTGCCATAGCACATATCAGTAAATACTTATCTAAATGCACTTGTGGGTACAATGTACAATGTACCAAAAGCTTTATGCCGCCACCATCCGAATCACAATGCAAATAGAAGTTACTGCTGCTTTTACGGCTCGCTGCGGGACTCAGAGAATCAGACCTATAAAAGAGATCCTGGGAGTTATAATACCGACTACAGAGCAAAGCGCCCGGCACGCTGAGAGCCATGTAGGCTGCTGCGGCTTTAAAAGTGGATTGAGAAAATGATGTGCTCTGCACTGGGCTCACATCCTGCATGCGGTAGCCCTTGACAACGCAGTAACTTCGGCACAGAACACACGTGGTGGAATGACCTCTTTGCTCCCATCAAAATAGAGATGAGAAAACACCATATGGCCCCCATAATTACACCTGTCACATTCAACTCCCGAAAATAACTTGCTGAATGCAGAACAGTTTTATCAAGACTTTTTTTCAAGATGAATAGTCCCCTGTAATCTTGATCGAGATGTGGGGGGAAGGGAGGGCGGGGGGGTGCTGTGTTTTGCTAGTCTCTTGTCCTAGAATGACAGGTAGGTAATTGGATATTTTTAGAGGCTGATATAATCACCAGCCATATAATTCTGTCTCTTTTCCAGAACACGCCTGGAACAATATGATCAAGGCAATCAAGAGATTATCTTATCAGATGATTTTCAAAGTTGTTGATAGTGTTGTGCCCTTTAAGTCTGAGACAGGCAGCCGAGGGAGGGAAGACATTAGCTTAGCTGTTGCGTTCCTTCCATTTCTGCTGAGTGGTAAGAGACTGGTGGGGATCAATGGGAAAAAAGGAGAACGGAAAGAGAAGTGCTTTGTCGCTTTAGGGGGAAGAGAAGGAAATTATATTTAAACAAATCTAACAAGACAAATGTTTGAGTTGAGAGGAAGAGAGAGAGAGAGAGAGAGAGAGAGAGAGAGAGAGAGAGAGAGAGAGAGAAGGAGGCAGAGAGACCTGCTAGTGTATCTGCTCCTAGTCTGTATTGCTCACACAGTGGAAGAGGAAGCGTTGTGTCCCCTGCATTTGCACTGCAATGTCAATGAGGGCAATATATCACTGACTGTATGAATGGATTTTTGCATAACTCCTGCAAGAAAACTATTTAAAGGCCTGGCTATGCGGTTCATTCACTTGCCAGTGGTTAGTCTTATTAAAGGAAATGCATTAGATCTTCTAAAAATAGCACAAGGGACGCAAAACTCTTATCTCAACCGAAACATTTTTTTCACCATTCTCTGTACGGCCACTTTCCTACAGACATTTCTGTTCCAGTCATAGGTTTACCATGCAGAGAAAGGAGGTGCAATGGATGAGGCAGTGTGACACCTGGCGATTCAGTATCAGTAGTGATTGTGGGGCAAACAGGGCATTCCAGGGTAAGTTTGATAGAGGCGACAATGAAGCACCTAGCACTTGGCTATACCGGCTTAGTGCACGAGTGCACACAGCAGCCTCGGCCATGTAAAGAAACTGGATGGAGGGAATAAAGCATTAAGGCCAAGAACCAGCTAGTAAAAATAGCTGCCCTTCCTGGCATTATTTCTATACCTTCCAGCAGTCCACCTCCTAATAATAGGAAAAACCCACCCTGCTCAGGGCTACTACAAATTTAGCTAGAAGCCTGGCAAATATAGCAGCCTAATGTGCCTTGAGGACAGATGCGCCGGGTTACTGTAATGCCTTTGGAACACAAGCTTCCTCTGTGGGACGTACTGCTTATTTCAGACAGCGTTACGGCCTCATTTAATGAGCTGCAACCGACAGGAGTGAACTCAGATAACATGGTGTGGTGTTATACCACATGCTTGTCTACAGCAAACAAGTCACTTTCAACCAATAAAACATTTGCTAAGAGATCTCTTGCTTTTTTAAATATATGGAGATTCCATTAGCAAATTAATTTGAAACATTTTGGAGGGAAACGTTAGTATAGAACATTGACATGGCTGGCTCTCAATTGTGATGGTTCTAATTCCATTAGTTTCAAAGTGACTTAACAGTGACGGTCAAGTTAACAAGGCTGTGAGGGAATTGTCCAACAAATGATGGATACTCCAATACGACAATACTTTCATACTAAACAGCTCCCTTTAAATTCATTAAAGTTCCTCTACTAAGATCAGGCCAGAGCCATTATACTTGCAGATCATTCTGGCACCGGACAGGCTTAAACTCATTCCCAGAAATTGTACATATCTGGCCACTGTGGCGGAATATGTTCTGTCACAAGCAGTTTGTGATTAAGTCATGTTTCCCCCCTGCTTTCCAAACAATAGATATATCAGAACATTGTGAGGAATTGAGACTTGTGCTTAAAGGAGCACACCGGATGAACCTAAGGGAACTTGTTGAACTGAAAGTGGCTTTGATGTGCTTGAGCAAACAAATGACTCCAGATGTGACACAGAACAAGGGCCAGGATTCCAAAGAAATGGCGGGGTCTATTCCACCTTTTACCGTAAGGGTTAGGCCTGATTTGTTAACACTCATGAATATTTCACATACTATATATAATTTTAAAACCGCTGAGAAAATTCAGAACTGAATGTAAAAACGAATAAGCAGGCACACGTCTATTAGTTGTTCCAATTTGCTATTTATCAAAGCACAGCAAAAGCAATTGAGTAAAACATCTGAATGTGTAAATGGGATACTGTACATAATTTTCCAAGGGAGCTGTTGTAACTGTAACTGAATATTTTCACAGAAACAACATGCTTACAAAATGTCTGAATTCACTTTCTGAGCTAAGATTGCATTCGCTTATAGAATGGCAGGGTGTTTAGAATGAAAAAAATGCACTTTAGACCGTACGCTTAAATAGTTAAAATAGGGCCCTATGAGTTTTTGGGTAATTTTTTATTTTATATTTTCTTTATTGTGGTTAGGTGAAACAAATACACATATCAAATTTTCTATAATTTAAGCACTTAGATTGCTGGTTTGATTTACAGTCTCTTTAGAAAAAAAAGTACATTAAATAATTATAATGTAATGTAATGTAATACTCACACGTTATGAAATATATAGTATTAATTTTTACTCTAAATGCTGTTTTGTTTGCATACAAACATATCTGTCACAATATCTGTGACAATTTCCCCAGTCTGTGAACTGGGGCTTTTTACGTCTCAAAGAGCCATGTCATGATCCAATAAAATTCAGAAGGCTAATTGGATTTTATAAAAACGGCTCGAAATAGTAACAGACTATTAAATACAAGCTTTATAAAATTCAGTAATGGGAAAGGGGTCAACTGGAAAATTAATCTACAGAATACAAGCAGGTACTGTGATTCCTGGAAGCAATTCCTTGGCCTCTTGCCGATATGTGGCCATTCACCGGAGCCAAACTACAAGGTAGAAAGGTGCCATCTCTTCAGTGAAGTGGAATACATCATGAATACATTTCAGTATTCAAGTAGACACCTGGACGTGCATCAGCAAATGTGGCCTGTGTTCAGCCTGGGGGAACGAATGTCAAATGGCTGTTTATAACTGATTGATATAAATACTAATGTAAACAGACAGCAACACATCCAAATAACATGCATGTGCAAAATACCATTAACATAGTGTTAAACATGAAAACATAAACCAATTTAACTTGAGTGTGAAGGTGTTTAGATCAGTAGCTTCCAACCCTATTTTCACCCTACATCTGATGAACCAGGCCAATGCTGTAGTGGTTTTCGTTTATGTCCTAGCAATGATGAAAACTGAGAAAAGCAGTAAAAAGGAAATACTAATAGGATCAACAAAGTACAGTTTTTCTCCATACTGTCCTTTTAAAAATGCAAATTGCGCAAAGCCTGGTTGAATTTATTGTAGCTTGCAGACATTGGCTAAAGGGGCCGATGTTTAAAAATAACACCTTGCAAGTTGTGACCCAAATTTGCCTAAAAAATACCAGTAACTCCCTAGAAGACCAGACACCAACGGTGGAACGTAGGACTGAGATACCAAATCTCATTTCCATTCCAGTCACACACGCTGATGCCGACAGCATTATTTATTGATATAATTTTGAAACAAGAAAAATACACAAGTGGGGAAAATTGTGGGACATCAGATGCTTGCTAATTAGGTAATTGTGTTCTCTGACTCAAGAGATTAATAATGAAACTAGACCAGCCAATTTACATGACGGAAAAAAAGCGTTGATTTTTCTTTTCAGAAATAATATAGCAAGAATACATTAATTAAAATGTCTATGACTTGGCACTATCATGCCTACTAATTTACTACTAAATTAGTTTACTACTAAAAAGTATAAATTAGTTGTCTGCTCTTGGGGTCCATGTGTGTGCTTTCTGTAGACCTCAGACACATGTAGACCTTTCATCCTCTCAGCATTTATCAAGCAGTTGCCATGACAGCTGACTCACTGAGGACATTCACCCTTAATTAAAGGATGAACCTGGTGTAGAGTCACTGCCTTTTCCTTATGCATATTACAGACACATCAATAGAGATGATAGCTCTGGGCACCCGGTGATTACCTCCCTATTATTTCTTCTAATCGCACCTAATGCCATTTTCCTGCTAATGGCTGTCATACTTGAAGGAGGCTCAAACCAAAGGTGTTCATGAGGCGTCCCATAATTTTCCGCCATTTTGTGGCAACACATAATACCCTGTGCGAATGTGCTGAAAGATGAGGTGCAGGTCCATAGGCCATAAAGGCACTTCCCTGTGCACAATAATGAATCCAGGGCCAGATCTGTTATCCAATCAGCCCATCTAATGAGGAGAAAGCCCTGTCCCTCCAAAAAGCTAAGTAAAGTCTATGGTCTCATCACACACACACACACACACACACACACACACACACACACACACACACACACACACACACACACGCTGTGGTGAGGAGATTGGATTTGCCAATAAATTATTCAATAATGTCTATCTACAAAAATGCCTGCCGTAGACTGCTGTATAGGTTGGCCTGATATGATATTTGAATTTTAAGTGTTGGCATTATTTCACGGGATGGAAGAGCGGAGGAGGGACTGGCAGAGTCCTACGGCAGATAAAGAGATGGTTTAGAGAGGGAACATGACAAGCCAGTGCTCATCTTATAATTTTGCTTCTTGACTGTGAATTTCCAAAATTTGGACTGTAGATTAGTATTGTAAACTATTTGACGTAGGCTGATAAATGTCGTGCTGGATTTTTCCATACTCATTCTGACAAACCGCTAACCATGCAAAGCTAGAGAACTGTTTGTTCCCTCTGTTCATCACACTGTCAGGATCTCTCTCTTTTGCCAACATGAAAAATGAATAATTATATCAGCAACGTCCACAAGCCCATATCTTCCATGCGACTTGAAGCTGATAGTTCTCCAACTTCAGATGGGATAGCTGACCTACATAGATAAGTCACACACAGTGTGTTTACATGCACAGTAATATTGTAATGTTATCCAGGCCAGGATGTGGAGCAACTGATGCATCTGTAAATGTCAGCTTGTGTTCACCAAAGCAGTGATTTGGTAATATCCCAGTTCCCCAGTCTTAATATGGTAAGTGGAAAATGTTGAAAGTAATTTGAATTCCAAGATATTTAAATACTTTGTTAGTTTTCTGTGGTCTGTGTCTCCGTGGTAATATTTGTAATGCATTTTTAATTTGTGCATTCGTTATTAGGATATCAAGACGCATGTACAGTAAACAGCTTTTCCCGAATCTGATATAAACTGGGTTATCAGTTATTTTTCATATACATGTCCTCATTTAATTGCCCATCTTCTCACAGCGAAAGATACAGGCATATGGGTATTGGCCCCTGGCTCAAGAGAAACTTTTTGCCTGTGGTCTGTGTTGTGGCGCCTTTTATTTTACCTCTCTCTCTCTCTCTCTCTCTCTCTCTCTCTCTCTCTCTCTCTCTCTCTCTCCCGCCCGCTCTCTCTGTCCCCCCCTAGCGTGGCGCCCAGCCACCTCTACCACCCCCCCTC
>JAOEHI010000005.1:4544659-4562727 GCA_025447815.1 Percopsis transmontana
ACACACACACATACACACACACACACACACACACACACACACACACACACACACACACACACACACACACACGCACACACACACACATTTTATATATATATACTGTGTATACACAGACATGGAAAAACGCATATTCTTGTAAATATAATAATGTAAATATAAATATAAAATATGTAAAAAGTATATATTAAATCATTTAAAAAAAAGAAGAATATATATATATAAATGTATTAAATATAAATGTAACTGTATATAGATATTATATTTAAACAAATGGCCAGTGGTCAATAACTTTTTGAATTAAATTCACGTTGTGCTTCCTAACCATATCACAGCAAGTGATATTCCTATAAAGGGATGATTGTACATGACAAAAAGCCGTTCTTATTCACTTATCTTTATTCACTTATATATATTCACTCAGTTAGTAATTGTGTGTGTCTGGTCTGAAAAATAGGAAAGAAATCTTTGTGAAGAGATGAAAGACTGGCTCAGCAACCGAAGATTGAGTTGAAACCATAACCTCCTACTGCACGATATGTGCTGGTCTCTTATATACAACAAAGGCACATAAATAACTACAAATAACAGTTGATGCACACAGAAGTGAAGTTTGGCCAAAGGTGCTAACTAGTGGATGTTTAACTTAAAAATAAATTTTTTTAAAGTTGACTCCACGTGACTGCTCACAAAATTCAAGTCTGGATCTTACATTATCTAGCCTTGGCTAAAGGCCTTGATTAATTAAAATTATTTTATATGTATCTGGTATGTGCAATATAAAAATTTAATTGCTGTAAACTTAAAACAGACATAAAAATCGTACAGGAGTCAGCAAAGGCCACTATGGGGTGTAAAGGGTTAATCCTGCAACAAATGTAATGATACTCCGTGTACAGTTAACAAATGAGTGACAGCTTTCACTAAGTTGTAGTTTAATTGACAAGTTTGATGATTGAAAACGTGGAGAAAGCCTAATTAAACCCAGGACAATGATTCAAATGTTGGAGAGTCAGCAACACCATAGCAGGAGAGTTAAAAAAAATGAGTGGAGGGGGCTTCAAGGCTTTTGGCCGCGGGTCCTCCACCTTAATCCGTCCCTGCCAACATGTATTGTTCACATACGTTTAGCTCACCTGAGAAGGGCAGACACAGAGTGTGCCATTTTCTTTATTATATTAATGTTGAATCAGTCTCTTACTGTATATATTGTGTATATACACGGGCACCCCTCCCCTTTTCTCTCTATATGTGCCTCTCTCATCTAGCCTTCTCAGTGGTCACAGTGTGGCCACCTTTGAGCATAAGCTGCTGTGATCTAACAGCTATAAAATGCCAAATAAAATGTATGTGTATTGCCAGAGCAAAAGCCTGTGTATAGCCCAATGGATCATTGTTATGGAATGGATGATGTCATCACTGTAGCGCTTTTGTTGCTAATCCCCCCCAATCACATTTTTTATTTCAGGACAAAGTAGTGAATAGGTCAAGGAGAGCACATATACTGTGTGAGCAAAAGGTCAAGCTTTGACAAGATCGATGGAAGAATTTCCTGAATAAATTAAATTAAATTCTAAATTAAATTCAGTTATTTTCATGATCTTGGTTAATGTATTTAAAGACAAATACAACTATTGTTGTAAAGCAGAATACTGTATCAATCTTTGTTTAGAAAAAAAAAGTACTAAATCCTAAAGGACGCCTGAAAACAGCCCACAGTGTGTCATGCTGAATTTTGATGATGAGTGATCAAATAAAAGCACAGCTTCCCAACACTATCATCCCTTAAGAAAATCAAGCCTGTCTTTTTGTCAATGCCTATTTTGAAAGCTTAGTAATACTCTGATGCCCTAATTGCGAGAATAAATTACGCATATTCAGTAATTCATCCAGAGCTTTATCTGTGTGCAGGTAATAATTAAAGAGAGCGTCCTTAAATCTCAACTTAGAATTTGTTAAATTGTACATCTTGAGGATAACTGATCTAGTGTTTTGTGTGTTTAGTGATATTTTTGTGCTGTATCCTATACATTAAAACTGAGAACAAATGTTTGAAAAATAAAAAAAAAATGCAAAAAGGTGTCTCATCTGCATCAATCGCCTTCTAAATAAAATAATCAACAACAGATAATGTGAAATTAAGAAAATTATTAAATGTTTGTTTTTCCTCATATTGTGTGTGTTCTGGGGTGAAGTTGCAGGGAATTTAATCATTCCAATGTTTTCAGACTGAAGAAATATTTTCTCTCTTTTTTATATTGAATTGTTTATTTGGTATTTGATCTCTAATGCTTATTAATAGCACCACTATAATGTAATATCTTATGGACTAAGGTTCATTCATTTCAACAGTAGTCTGGGGCTGGTATTACATTTTAGTGTAATAAAAAGCCCATGCTGTTTGTGTATTCTCAGAGAAGCTAACTATTTCATTGTTATGGCTCAGGTGCATGTGGATGCCATTTTTAATAAATTATGCAGATTTGTTTTTTTAGGAACATGCATAATGTATAAGTGTGGTACATGAACTTAAGCACATATATGCTCTGGTAAAGTAAAATTTTTTTCTCCCATATAGACAATAGAGACATGAAGCAGAAGACATTGTGTGAATAGATACAAAATACATATAACAATTACAATTACAAATTGTATACAAATACACTGTAATATTTTTAAATGGACAAATCAACAAGATAGAAATGTTTGAGAATTATGCGTACAGTATATGTTTTTTTCACTCACTGAGCTGGAAAAACATAGGAAAGAATATGTAGTAAGTGTAGTAGTGCTGGTAGCTCCAGCTTGGCTGTAACAATATGGACCCCACACAGTATGAATAACCAAAGGCAATAGAGTTGGCCACAGCAGCACATGCATATAGCTCTATCTCCCTCTCCCTCAGGCTGGCTTTCCCTTTTTAATTTCTCCACAGATCCCAACCCCGGCATCCCCAGCGGTCCCTGTCGTTGGACCCCACCAGCCCACCAGCGGCACCAGCAGAGCCGCCCGCCCTTCTGCTCCGTCACCCTGGCGTCGCATGGCATTCTTTCCCACAGGCAGACGCATAGTTCCAGCGTCTCCTCATGCAAGGGGGCCTGGGACCCTACAACAGGCGGGGGGCACATCAAAGGCCGGCCGGCCCACAGCTGCAGCCTGTCGCTCCAGCAGCCAGCTCCAGTTTGTAATCATTATTAAAGGCTTGACCCCGGAGGCATCTCTGCCGCTGTTCGCACCCCCGGCCCTCCCCCCCGATAACGCGGCACGGGGCTCCTCTCAAAGCGACTCCAGTTACCCATCGGTCCACCGGAGGGAGGAAGACGCCGTAGAGGCATTGTTGGGTGCCCGTCACGATGCCATTTTGTGACTCTCCACACGACCACGTCGGGACGCACCTGTACAGCCTTCTGCTTAACTGATGCTTTTGTGATGTTCCAATAAAAAGGAAGAAATAAGACCTACAGATGAAATGTTCTAATGGAATACTTTGCTAATAAGGGCTGGGATGTATAGCCGATGAACTAACGTACTGTGGACAAATGTAGTAAAATGCAGCATGTAAACAGCAAAAATGTATTGTAATGTTTTCACACTGTACTTGTTTAAGTCTAGGTTGTAGCAACCATCTATAGGATATTTTCCCCATGGATGAAAAGTACAATATAGCAATATATATCATGTGCTATAATTAAATATGCGACAACAATGTGATGGTTGACCCTGTTCTCCTGCGTGACCCCATCCTCCTGTACAACGGGCTGGGGGGATTATTAGCTTGTTAGCCTTGATGTGATGAAAGAGGATTTTATGGATGTCATTTGCTGTCAGAATTAGTCCTTGGGAAGTTGTGCCCACTCCTTATTTCAAGAGAACAGTGTGCATCATGCTGTGCTCGCCAGCTATACAGGCACTTATTGCTACTACTTGTAAATTAATGCAGTGTAGAAAAATAACTTTTTTTTACAGTGTGTAAAAAAAGAAACCAATCCAGTGCACCATTGCAATGCAAAACAACTAGAGAACCACTACAAATGTTACTGAAAGCAATCATTAGATTGCACCCTGGTCTTGTACACGTGTAACCTGAGGAGCCTTGGGCCAGATGTTAATGTGTTAACAGCTAGTGCACTCCTTTTCCTTTTCTCATTAATTCCTCATGCCCTGTATTGATGTAATGTCCTCGAGTTGCTCCAAAACAAGAGCAACAGCAGGTGTCCAATAATGCCAGTGAGATGGATGGGAGGTTTTTTTTCCAGGTGTGCTGCCGTGATAACAAACATGGAGGTTGATAACCAGTCATTAAAGATTCCATGCTTTGTACGACACACATTGGAAGCATGATTTCCAGCTGAAACAATCCATCCCTACATAACAATAAATCTTTTAACAATAAGTCATTGGTTTTATTGGGGCTTTATATCCTTCTACGAATGAACGGCCTTTTGACAGCTGACATTCTATAAAACCATGTTTATGTCACTTCTGTTGATCTATAAGGGGTTATAAATCACATAGCTAGACCAGTTGGACACATCACACTGTTCATTCAGAATGCTTTGTACAAGTAAAGTTTATGAAAAGGGTGTGAGGATATTTCTTAATGTCTTAGACAACATGCAGAAGTAAGCTTTATACTGCAGTATTTTATTGCACATTCTGCATTGCACATTCTATTCTTCCTCTGTAGACTCTTCAGACTATGACTGTGTTCTAAGGATTAAAACATTAGAATATAATAGACTAGAATAGAATGTTTTAAGGAATATTGAGTAACTGCTCATCCACACAAATAAAGATGTGTTAGAGCTCCACAACATTGAAACTTTAATCCCTACCATCACCTTTGGTTTTGGTTTGTTTTGTTTTGTTTAAAAAATAATCACAGACCGTAAACCAACTTTAAAAATCAAAAAGTACTTTAGGTTTAGTAAAAAGTATGCATAGTTATTCAACAAAAGGTTAAAAAGGAATACATAAGGGCACAAGGAAATATACACTGTTGATTGAACCATGATCTATTTCCATGGATATGGTCACAACAGAGAGCTGTATTGCCAACATTTATCTTATAATATCAAGGCAATCCCTTTATGATTTATAATTAACATTGTCAAAAATGTATCTTATAATGAATTTTAAAAGCAAACAGATGACATTCAGCTGTGTTTACATTAGAGCTTTTCATATGGATAATCATATTTGATATTATATCCTATATGTGTATGACTAAAAATTCTCACGACTGGTGATTTTTGTCCTGTTGCGCAATCTCTGCAGATGCCTTTTAAAGAACAGCTGAAGACAAGTAACAATAGCACATCAACATTTATTGCGTGATATGAAATCCCTTATCATGTTCTCCCGTAGACACTGTATGAACGGCCCACCATTATTTGGTCTGGTCAAAACATTTTGGTTATTTACAGCACTTGACTTAAGTAAGTGCAGGAACTGACAAATCGCACATTAGACTATGTCCATCAAAATGTATGTGTTAATAAGGCTTGTTCCATTACAAACTATCAAATAGAAATAATATACAGTTAAGGCCTGTACACTTGTGCAGCTTATAATGTGCATAACAAGAGTCAAGGTCAATTGATTGATTAAAAAAAAACGTATATTATATCCCAAATCCACAACAGAATAATAATCAAAAGCCTGCATGCTCAGGCCATAAGGTGATACGTTGCACCCATTCCATTGACCGCTTGAGCCTTTGGTTGTGTTAGCTCCAAAAGTCTTAATACGTCCACAGACGTTACAGCCCATCCTCATATGTTTAACTACAAGCCAAAATTGCTAAATGTTAGCGAGGTTGATAATTAACTGGCTAGCTACAAAAACCATAAAACCTCTGCTAGACTGTTGCGATACCTGATGCATCCCACGCGATTGTAAGTGTGTACAATTGCGCATCATTGGGCTAATCACATCATTTGTATTATGCCTCAAACATCCTTTTTGATACAGGCATGTTGTGCTGGTGCTGGTGATCTGCTAATTAATTTAATTAAAAGTAGAGGTATAGCGTCCCAGACGGCTCTTTTGCCTAAAAAATGAACCGGAACACTTTTTTACCTAAAATTAGATGTACCGGAACGCCGTTCCGGCCCAAGTAAAGCACTGGTTATTCAAACACATGTGGAGGATTAGGAAGTGCAATCTAACAGAGACTGTGCTCTGTGAGTCATTTTGCATCATCACAGTTGTTGCTTTTGGTAAAACTGCAATAGCCGCATACTAGCTAGAGAGTTGTAGTGTGTTTGCCTAGTATTGTATGTAGGGTTAAGTGGGGGGTGAATGTGAATCATTCCAAAGCCAAAGAGCTGATGGTTTCAGACAGATGCAAAAGTCAACCCAGACCGGCTAGCCTTCTTTGTCCCCTTTCTCCTTTTGTTTTGTTGATTTGTTTATTTTTGGTTTCCATCCAGTCAAGTCCCCTCTGAGCTCTGAGTGCGGGCAGGCCTAGACATAATATGGCGGCGGAGATAGACGAGAGAGGGCGATGTGAGCGCACTACAGGACCTCCCAGGCGTGCTGTGAGGAGGAGGAGGGGGGGGGGGGGGTGCACGCTCGAGCCGGATGCCAGGAATGGCTCAGGGGTCCCAGTGGCACGAGCCTCCAACACTTAACAAGCGCCTTGCAGTTGTCCCCGGCCTTGACCCTGTCTCGTCTTAAGACACACATGGAGCTTAGACAGGAGCGAGCCGCAGGGACGTGATCAATTACACTCTGTCATTCTATAAGAATATCTATTTGCTAATAGCCTTTCCATTACAGAGGCCGAAGAGACTGTGCCTGTTCAAGGAGCAGTCACGCGTCTGTCCATATGGCCAGCATGATTTACAGCATGGCTGCTATAAATGTGTGGGGATGATTAAATCAGTATTTTATGCTTAATTATTTTTCCAGCAAATAAAGTACAACTGTAATTTTGACGTTTTTTAAGAGATTTGCTTTTCAACTGAGATGTGGACTGGAACTCCTGTACTGTAGTTTGACTGTAATGGTTGGACAATGGTACGCCCAACAATAGTTCATTGCAAATGCAATAAATGCCATTTTAGTGTCCATGAGAGTGTTTACATGTTCCTCATAGGGTGTATGTACAGTCGCATAGTGATGGTGTCATGACCTTCAGAGAAATGGGTACCAATGTCAACACATTTTAACACTGTCCTCCAATTTTCGATCTGCCCTTATTCTTCATGCTAGCTCTTCCCTGGAGAAAGTCCCAGGAGTTTGATAGGCAGGCCAGGAGATGTCTCAGCTTATTGCCTCCTGTTACAAGACCATATCAGGCTTTGCTTGGTGAGTAACAAGGACACATTCCCTGGCTCCCTCCAGGCCCTTCGGGAGGCTATGGATCACGTACAGGAATCCATAATGTAGGCTGCATGCCGGGTGGTAAGTATGGAACAAAATACAGTATGTTATATAGTCTTTGTCTGACAAAATATCAGATTTAGGCCCCAGATACTGGCATTACCAAAAGGGTCATTTAAGGTACAGTCCTTCAAAATACAAAAACCTACTTGGTCCAGGGACTAATAGAAAGGAATCCTTCACGCTGTGCTTGAACAAAGCCGCCCCTTCACTACAAGGGACAGAATGTGCCAACACTCGACACGTTTTTATAATACCAGAGTAGCCAAATGGCATGCGAAGTAGACTAAAAATGACTAATACCACTGTTTGTGTTTTAAAGCGTTTTAGAGGCAATAAAATGTCAAGCTGACTCAAGCATAAACCTGACAGGTCAATAATTTTATGAATATTTCCACATTAAAAAAGAAAAAGAGGAAGAGACAAGCTATGCTAATGTTTTTGTTTTCTTGCTCTGTTGGGTTGCCAAAAATATTACAGGTTATAATTTCTCAAGACGAAGAAGAGGCATTTAATATTAATAATAGAATAGAATAGAATAGAATACATATAATAGTAGAATACGTGCTCTATTACAAAATCTGTTCAATCTGTCCACTTTTTTATTATTATCTACAGTATGTGTTTATTTATTGTGTGGGTGGGACAAATTGTGTTAGCTGCGTTGAAAAAAAAAATCAATAATACTTATATCACCATTGATGTCTTCATGTAACGTTTTCCAAAGTGAACTTGTCATGAATAATCACTCCGCATGTTAAGCACTAAATGTTGTGGAAATTCGCCAAGTCTAGATTTCATGGAACCTGATCCGCCCCTTTCCTCTCCTGGCCAGGGAATACACCAAATGCCCCACGTGCATTATGTGACCCTGAATTGTGCTTTGGAAAACGTGGCTTTTAATGTTTCTCTAATTGGGGGACATTAATCAATTGTGCTCCATCAGCAGAGGCTAAGAGGGCCTGCAAATGTCTGCCTTCCATCCAGCTCCCTGACCCGAGACCAGCTGGCTCTCAACCCCCGCTTTGCTGCAACAAATCACTTTTGACTACATCCATCAAAGCAACATTAATATTCTGCCTCAACCCGCCCACTTCTTGGACCGCAGTCAGGGTCCTAATTACCTCAGGCCTTGCCAGAGGAAGGTGACTGCAGAGAGCCATGACTGTATCAGCTCTGTCTCTCTGTCAGTTACCATACATTTGTACTCCGTGAGGGACCAGCGACTCTTTTAGGCTCATACACACTGGGTACATGGGTTGTAGGGGGGATGTAGGGGGGATGAATGGGGGGTGGGGGGCTTGGGTATCAGAAATCAGGGACAATGGCAACAACTGCACATCTAATATAGCCCCTTGTTTATCACAAGTTTGTAATCGGATCCACCCTACAATGCCGGCGAGCACAATGGAATGGTGATCAGGGAGCTATTGTTTTTCAAGCTAATTAGCCCTCTGGCCATACCTTTGAATACTCAGAGGTGTGTAACCCCAGAGTTAAATGCAGCTAAAAGCGGCATACATCCCTGTACCATTAAAAAGACCCTTACAAGTCCATGGTATTTGTGGACGTGTTATATGACGGCCTAGTTATCTAGTCATTACATCGGCCCGGTGAACATAGCACAGTACTTTGGGAGCCCAGTATCCACGCAACAGTTGTTTTTGCTTTCAGAGAGCTTTAATGTGGCCCATTTAATCTATTATGCTGCCAAATCACATTGTCCTGTCAAGGCCCATCACTCTAAATAAGCGCAGGGGATTGGCTGGGCGAAGCGGGTGGTGTCAACTGTGGAGGGACATTTTCCAAAAGGGTGAAATTATAAGTAGACCTGCAACTTAATTTTAACCCAACCATCCTAAAATCATTTGATTGAATTAATTCTTAAACATATAAGTTCGGCCCTTATGTATATGCATGGACAATTACTTCACTATGAGTGCACATTATTTAACTCCCAGCTTCACTCAACTCAGTCATCGTGGCTGCTGATGCAAACATTCAGCACTAGGAATGGGAACCATTATATCCAGAGAAAGCAAGAGTTCCAAACCAGTCTTGTGGAAACAGCCTTTGACCTTAGAGCATTAGCCCCTGACCTGTAACAGGTGGAGGCAGTGTCTTTTCCAGCCAATTGGACCAAGTGTCAGGGGTCCGCATGCAACTACTCCCAGCCCTTTGGACCAATATTATTATTTTGCTGATGAATTCTCAGACAAACACGGTGTAGACTACATGTGAGGTCTCGAAGCACATGTCGTTTCGGGCGTAGATGCTGTGTCTGGGACTAGCGAGTGGCTAAGCTACGAGATGGCGCCCCACAGAAAACAACCCAAGCACCTGTCTCGCTCTCATGGTCCACCATAATATTGAGAATCCAACTAGAAGTGTGAATATGGAAATAAAAGTGTTGCTTCTAGCCTCGAATGCAGGGAACAGTTGGCTAAGAATAGCGTGTCATTTAAAGCATGTAAATATGCGGTCATGCGAATGCTTCTGTTGAGAGAAATAAAGAGTACAGTATGAATGTCAAGCAATAATATGGTATTTAGATGGACCAGTAAAATCTGAGAATAACGTATAAAATGTATACCTCACTTTTTTGAGTTTATAAATTATGAAGTTTAATACATGTAAATGGTTTAAGTCCCGCGGTATATGTTATGTTTGTTGTGAAACAAACAACAAGGGAAGGAATCAAATAAGGAGAAGAATCTGTGGTACGTGGAAGTGGTATGTTAATGTTTCAAACTATTTAACATTTACTACAAATCTAGAATTCAAGCCATTCATTTTGGACCATGTTCTGTTTTACATGCTGCCGCTCCTGGCTTGGTATCAGCTCAAATAATGTATAATATAACTATATATATAACTATATAATATAAAGAGTTCTGTTGGCTCTGGACCAAATGGATAATCTCTGCAATCTGCAGTTATGTAGGTCTGTGAGGCTAGGTGACATCGTGAGCCTATGAAGATGGGGCGGCAGAGGGAGGACAAGCTGCACCAATAGGTGTCGGCAATCTCCCTCTGTTCTGTCCTCATCGTGAGGAGAATGTACGCAAGTGGCCCTTAGAGACTTAGAGACCCCTGCCGTGGCTCGTTTTAACAGAGAGGTCAGGGAGAGTTCCTGACCAGCAAGGCCGAGGGCCAGGTGGCACATCACAGTGTGGCCATGCACAGCTATCCCCAGAATGCGACACTGTGGCGTCGGTGCGTTTGCCTCTGATCAGAAAGAGGAGGGCTGGGCAAGATAGCGTCCCCAAATGCTGCGGGGACTGTGGCACAGGCTCGCTATGCCGACACAGGTTCAACAAAAAACAGATTGGTTATTGTTATTAATATTCATGGAAGTAACTTGATAAACTATAAAGATATAGTACCCTATATATGTAACCAGAAAATAGGGTTAGCCAACATTACAAAATTTAGTTAACATGCAGAAGCACCTACGATAAAAAGTGTTTTTTTTTTTTACTTTAGCTTTGCACTGTTTTACATTGGCTCCATCTTTTCTATCATTTTTCACTACATGTTCACTCCCATATTATAGATGGTTTTATCCCAATTAGCCAACAAAACAAGCTCAGTGAGTTTTCCCAGTGAAGATGGCTTTGTGTAGCACAGGTGGCAACATGAGAGAACAGAGATGTCAAATTTAATGAAGCAAAAATGTGTGAAGGATTATGGTTCACTGCTACCATCTGCTGGATGTTTGTCTCCACAGCACATTGAATATTTGGATACTACTGTAACTAGTAGTTGTAAGTGTTTTTCCTTTTTATAATTCATATTCACCTGTCCACAGAACAGGTATTACATTACACATTGTCCACATTTAGGATTACTCTATCAGTTGTATATATCGTCACTTTAGAGGAGCCCACAGTCTCTCATGGATAAGACAACAAGGACTAATTAGACCACTTTCAGTCCACAAAGTGGTTCTGTCATCTGGTGACCATTGAAGAGAGAAGCAGTCCCCTGCCACTCCCAGCTGCTTGGAGACATTAGACAAACCTTCCAAAAGCCAGCTGGCTCATGGTTTTCAGTGCACAATCCCTCAAAACCACAAGCCTTACAATATGGCGGCATGTCTGTCTGTCTCAAGTCAGATGGAGTTTATGTAGCTAACGGCTGTTGGTTGTCTATGATCCCTTAACAATCCTGCGTGAATAGTCTTTGTTTCCATGCATTCAACAATTATTTGTGTATAAATATCTTTTTTTTATTTAAAAAAAATTATATATTATGGCAAGCCAAACAGGAATTATTGAATGAACTCATATATATATATATGGAGGGAACACGTAATCATCACAGTACACCAAGTCAATTAAACTTCAGGGATATCAATCTGTCCAGTTAGGAAGCCTAAGCTATTGTGAATCAATGTCACCTGTTTTGGTGCAAATTAACGTGACAACAGGTGCACTTCCAGAGCCCTACAAAATGACCTCCAGCGGGCTACTGGTGTGCAGGTTTGTGACCAAACTGTCAGAAATAGACTCCATGAGGGTGGCATGAGGGCCTGCAGCTCAACACCAGAATTGGCAGGTCCGCCATTGGAGCCAAGTAGCACCACAGACTGTCCAGGAGCTCACTGATGCTCTGATCCAGGTCTGGGAGGAGATCCCCAGGACACCATCCGCTGTCTCTTTCGGTGTGAGTTTGAATCCAGCCCTCAATCGGTTAGTGATTTTGTTTGCATTGACTGATGTTACGTCATTTGGTTCTCAACAAATTACATAATGTACAGTAAAGACCTTTAATATATTTCGTTTCGTGTGATTTCAGTTTTACCTTAATTTTTTTGAGCAGTGTATATTAAGCCTCCTATTGTACTTGGGTCCAATTTGACCAGTTTTCAAGTTTAAATATGGGAAACATACTTTACATTTTTTCTGATCAAAACAAGGCTTCATCACATCCTAAACAATGGCCTACTGAAATGAAGTAAAGGTATTATGTAGTAAATAAGTGGCAATTACCCAGTAATAGACTCAGGTACTAGCTTGATGTTGCTTATAACTGCACATCTATGGCACTACGTGACGGGATTACATGTCTGGGAACGCCTGGGGATACTGTTTCAAATTTGGCTTAAACGGAGCTGTGAAACCTTCCACTGTGTTTCCTGAAAGACTGACCTTCTTACAGTATAATACATCCATACAAGTACATACAATATCATCTGTCTGTTTATTAAGTATTTGTTTAAACAGATGTGCAGTCTGTTTACACCTGCACCAGCAATTACCACAACCTGTAACGGCTAATCCCCCATTTAAATCAAAGTGTGCACATAGCAGAATGTAATCATTGGGAATTTTAAATCAAATAATTCAAGACCTCCTTCAGATCATAACGCATTCTATTATGAACCCATGATGACCTGTACATAATGCAATATGTGTGTCCTTATATTGCATGAGTCTGCTACGGAGGTAAACACGGGGCAAACGATATACAAACATGCGGCTCTACCTTTCAGTAAGCGTGTTGAAGGTTCTTTTACAAATCCATCAAGAGCTTTAGTGACCTTGATCAGTTCTTCTGAAGTGAATTAGACTTAGATAAAGAGCAGATCAAATACAAGCAGAAGCGTTGACTATTATGGCTGCATTCCTCTGACAGCTGACAGCTATTGAATTATGACGTAGTTACTGTATATGCTGAGAAATATACAGAAAGCTGGGAGATCCATTTAGAGGTACATAAATATGAAGACCTTCATTTGGTACGATTAAGCTTCAGTTCTCAAGACCATCTGAGGTGAGTCTGCTGACACCATACTATTGGAATAAAATACAGAATATTATATGCATGGATAATGATGTTTGTAATTTCTAAGATCAATTTTATGCTCACAGTAATACAAAAAAAAGATCTATTCAAAATGGCTAAGTGTGATCTCATAAAAATGTATAATAATCCCCCAGCCTTCATTATTCAAGCGACTCTGCCAATCACGGCAGTTCCTTATTGTAAACTAAACTGCAAAACAGCATTACTATACTAAGTACTGTCAAATTAAATGTTGTAGATACTGGATGGACCGTCTGCAGTCCATCTGCTCTGTGTGAGAACCAAAATGAGAGCCACAGAGTGGAAAGTAGAGACAGAGGGAGAGAGAAACGCATGGGAACAGACACATCATCTGAGTGACAGTGAGAAGTGAGAACGTCCACAAACCCATGAATGTGACCAGGCGAGCCAGGGCCAGGATCCTCTCTCCTGGACGGGATTTTATGGCAGGCCTAATTTTTAATCTAAATAATCGCACATTTTCTTTCATCTATCATCCCTCACAATACATGCCGTCTGGGCATGCCAATGAGAGGATTTGTTTATTTTTCTCCTGCCACTCCAACAGATGGCACTAGCGCTGCACTGCAGAGCACGACCAAAGCTCGCGGACAGTCTGAACAACCACCATAGATATATGGAGCTTTTTATAGTGTTCCCACCACCACTGTGATGGTCTGATTTTGGATGAGAGGAGTTATGTGTGCATGTGTGTAAGTGGATTCTGGGGATGGGGGCTTGAAAGTAAAGAAAGAAGGGGGCAGTGTAAGTCAGTCACAACCACCCTCCTACCACTAACTGGTGTTAGGTAAACATCTGCTCTGTTCAACACACTGTCTTGTCTTTTATGTAAATGAGCCTTAAATTTCATGAAATCCCCAAACAAAAGCCTGGGTGTTATTTTGTCCATGTAATACATCCTGTTGCTTTACTCTGCGATGCCATCCTCCTAACTGTGTGTATCTGTCAGTTTCTAAAGCTTGTCTGTCCTCATATATAAGCGCTTTACTGTCAAAGGATACACAAATACCGTGTGTAAATAGATCTCCCGCCTCCCGTTATTTCCATGGAGCGTGGAGACACGTGACGCACGTTTTTAGTTTGCAATGCATACAAAGTGAATTTGCATAATGTTTTACATTAGCTTTAGGCTAATACAAACAATGTGTAAATTAACTACATAAATTAATGCTTGCTTTGTCTCTGGTTTGAATATTTATTTTTTCTGCTTTCAGATGTGCAATGCTGATAATGACAGGATTAGGTTAGTCAAGGCAGGCTACTATGCAAACTGTCATTGACAGTTCAGATGAGTCTATAGACTGAAACTGAACAAGGTATGAATAAAAGGCAGTTGTCCTTTATTTGCATTTGACCATATTAATCCCTATAGACATTTCACATTGCTGCTATGTGCATATATACATTAAATGTATCTGATGCGACCTCTGCTGCTACTGATAATAGCAATATTGCAAAAGCATAACGTGAATTGTAGATATGGTATAAATACAAACATGAGTCATAATATCCACGTAAAAGAATGCTAGGAGAGAAACAAAAGGTGCAAGCATTTATTTGTCTGTGTTTGTGTAAGTAATGAGCAAACTCATGCTATGGATTTGTTTTCCTCTTTGAAGAAACCAACAAGCACAAACAACACGCAACAGTCCCACAAAGAGAAGGCTGTGTTGATTTTCCGTGTCTGAAAAGTGACGTGCTTTGTTTCGCAAAGGCCACATTTACCGTTAGAGCTGCCCCGAACCGTGAGACGACAAAGCCTTCAAAATCACACTGAAAAGATTTGTTTTCTGTACTTTTCAATTTCCGCTCACTTGACGCACGAGTCCTCCCACATTATGTGCCAACACAAGGAGGGAGGGGAAAAAAGAACAGCTGAGAAAATGAGAAACAGACGGATCCCACTGACTCTGAATGAGAGGTGGCATGCTAAACATTTGTGTGACATTGCTGAGACATTCAAGTCAAGATAGAATAGAACATGCTCTATATATGAATAGTCTGTGTTGTTCACTCGATGAGGGACACTGACTGTATGTATAAGAAAGCGAAGACACTAATTATACAATCTGTAGAAAAGTCTGTAAAATAAGCTCAATGACAATGCCATGAAATCCCGGTTGAATTATGTCCGCTCCATTGCTCCCAGTTACAGTGTATGCAGCAATTAATGCAGGATAGCGGAATCTAAAGCAGCTATTCTCTCTATTTTGCGTGTATGATGAAAGAGATAGAAACTAAATGTGTCCTTGGTGTAAAGAATGTCGTTTGCAGAGGAGTCTTTTGCTGAACATTGATATGCACCGCAGATTTTTATGCATTCCTTCACTAGAGAACTGGTCTAGAGCTTTTGAAATGAACCGCCCACCACAATCAATGCATTAATTAGCATAGCCTATACAGCTGTTCTGGGGTGGGCGGTGCGGAAACTTAACACTAATCTTGACTTGCAGTCAGTTAGTCTGGAATGGAGACAGTTCCCAAGGTCATCCTGGTCTGCACTTCAATAAAATTAGATTTGTCAAAAGGATTCTAGTAAAACAGCTCATCCAAATAAAAGGTTTATATTGGTGGTTTAAATGTCACTAGTTAATGCTCATTTTCATTATAGCCCAATATTTTCCTTTATCATTACTTTTACAGGCCGATCTATATTCAGGTCTTTGGTTTGGTTTAACTGTCATGGCAAATAAATGTATTGAGTTTACAATGCAAACAGCTTCCTCTAACTGTTTGGATATTCATGAATGAATGGTGCAGACTTGTTCGCTTTAGGCTGAGCTTACAGAAATTGTTACTTTGGACTTCATTTTCAGGGGACGAGTAAAAGGTTCAGTTACCAATCACAGCCTGTGAAGTAGCCTACTTCACAGGCTGTGTGCCTCTCCTTTGCCAGCACTTGTGCTCTGCTTGTCAAATTGAATTGCTCTCTCCTCCTAATAACCTCATACAAGTGCTCTCTCCCTCTCTATCTTTCCACTTTTTATCTCCCTCCTTTGCTCTGTCCGTAATTCTTTTCTCTCATCAAATATTTTCCCTGAATCATCTAACAAGTTATTTAGAGTGACATGGAGCAAGGGATCTTGGGAGGGGTGAAGGAGAATAATGGATTTTTTAACACGCCCTGGCAAGGCTTCAATTTGTGCTCTAATTTGTAAGAGTTTTTCTCTTGGTTGCCTGTCTGTTGGCTTCCTCAGAAACACCACAGGCATTTGCCCCATGTAAAACGCTATTTCCCGCTACCAAAAATATATTGTTGTTAGTGTAAATCCATGTTCCTGCACTAAGCAGGAAATATACATTTAAAGGGACAATCACAGAATGAGGTGCCAAAAATGGGTGATTTTCATGCTTTTGGGGGTGCCAGAAACACAATGGGTAAAAATCACTGAATGTCCCTTTAAATAAAACAATGCATTCCTTTCAAAAAATGTGTCATCTGTCTTTCTGCAATGAGTCCCCTAATAGATAAAAGAGACATTTATAGTCATGAGGTAATGAGGCTGTCCTGCCACTGGCCAAGGAATACGGGTGTCTTTATGGGCGCTATAGAAGCAGGGGGTGATGACACGGCACTTGTATATAGCACTATCTAAGAGCTACAGCCAGGATACGTTCCTCAGGTTTAATACTGTGCTTTGGCAGTAAATATCCAGAGAAAATGGTCAAGTCTATGTAATAATAGACAGTTCAGGTCACCAAGGTAGGCTTTTAGCATTGGACCTGCCAGGCAGGATGGGCTTAATGGACTGGAGTCATTTCTTGAGCAACGCACTTGGATAAGCGGCCAAGCCGACTCCTGGCCACAACCTGATGAATAACAGAGCATCAAGTGGACTGCTACTGCTGGCTCATGGCTTAATTTAGACGGAACAGAAGACCTGGTTACTTGTCCTCGCTGTTGCATTCTGTCTTTGTCTCTGTTGGGTATGTGTGAGTAGCTTGCGCTAAATGAGGCATGCAAGGTAATTAGCTGCAACATAAGGTTCAGCCAGTACCTCGCATCACCTCTGCTTTTCTCCTACCACACTCGTTTTCAGCCCTTGGCCTGTTCTCTATGACAAGCACATATCTCCCTGTTTTTTTCAAGAGGAGGCAGAAGGATCCATTGGAACTGTGAACAGAACTGATAGATAATGACAGATTTGGCAGGCTGAGAGACAGACAGTGACAGAGAGGCAGGTCAACACACTGACGTGCAGATGATGGACAGGTTCTTCACTTATTACAGGTGATTAACTGTGAAAGGCATCCATTTTTCAGTTCCCATGGGAGACCAAGACAAGGTGAATGGTAAGACATGACGAAACCTGACGAAACCTGACCCCCAACACGTGAAAATCCACTGTCTGTCTTCCATCTGAGAGATGATACCACGCAGTGTTATTTATTGAAGAGCATTGAAGAGAATAGTGAAAGCATGGGTTTATCGCAACACACAGGCAATTATAACATCTGTGTATTTTGGGGCAGGATAGTCTAGTGGTCTAGGCATTGGACTCCCAGTCAGAAGGTCGTAGGTTCAATTGTATTTTTTTCTCTCCTATTTTAAGCATGAAATATATATTCCGTTAAGTTTCACCGGCAGCACTAGGTGCTGTGGGTCATTGTTTTCTGTTGCTGTTTACAGTAATTCAGAGATGCTGTTTGTGAGTACCCCGTGTTTTGTTTTTAGTGACAGTCTGTGCTTAAGAACCGCTGTGCACTATTAAAGTACGCTTTCAGCGTTAATCGCCTCTTACTGCTTACTGCAACCTTGCGCCTTGCACAGTTCATGCTGAAGATGTCTCAGGGCTCTGCACATGGGCACTTTCCTCTCCTGCGCTCAGATACTATAACAAGACACG
>JAOEHI010000005.1:4562827-4573933 GCA_025447815.1 Percopsis transmontana
GTTCATGCTGAAGATGTCTCAGGGCTCTGCACATGGGCACTTTCCTCTCCTGCGCTCAGATACTATAACAAGACACGTGGTCTGAACAGTGTTGGTCAGTCACGCGGATGGCTGGACAGAGGGGGCGAGGAAAGCAGCGCATGGACTTGAAGGTTGTGAAAGGTTGTGAAAGGTGCCGGTCTAAACTGGTGAGCCGATCAAGAGCGAGCCTGCAAGCATTTGCCTTGTCCGGTGCTCATACTCCTACAATCCCACTATTGATTCCAAGGGTTCTAATGAGTTCTTTGGGGCTGTTTGGGATTTCTGTCTGGCTACCTTCCATCCACTCTCTGCCTGTTTTTAATGAGAGACTGAGGTTGCTTTTGTTTTCCCCCTATGCTTATTAGATCCAAGCCTTGGTTATTTGTGCCGCTGTTAATTTAATGAGACTTACAGTATATTGTAAGACAATGTTGTATTTTGCGCACCTTAACATAAAGAAATGTCTCTGACATAAAGATTGTGTTTTCAGCTTTGCATTTTCTGATTGTATTAATGGAACATTATTATTATTTTCTATCAATAGTTGCAGACAAACTGCTTGTTCTTAAGTACACCAAAGCTAACAGCAATTATTGTTATCAGTTTTTTGCTTCAACTGCGCTTGTTCTAAAAGAAAAACAACACATGCCACAGTTGGATGGTCAGTGTGGGAGATTAGGATAGAGCAGTTGAGTAGTTTAAATCTGTAGACTGGCCAAAAATGTGTGTCAATTTCTTTTTTAAAGGATAGGATACACCTATTGATACACCTATTGTCAACATCATGTGCGGTATGTGCGGTAATACCTCTACATCTGCTACTATCTCTTCTATCTACTATCTCTCAGCAAGCAACAAACCTCCCGTCCAAGGAAGCTCTCTGTTCTGTGTGCGCGTGGTGTGCATGTGTGTGTTAGCATGTAAGGATATCTCGCTGCAACTATACTGCCCCAGGCCGTTGCTGTAAATAACACTGTTCATCATCATCCTGCCTGGTTAAATAATGGTGGAAACCTTCACTGCAGACTATAAGTAGGTCATGTCTCCTGCTAAATCCAACACTGACTGTATGTAAAACAGCAATGACCTTTTAAGTACTCTTTGTGCTCAGAGCTCTGAGATTGATGTGTTGACCACGCTGCATTCTGTGCAATATAATTCACTTCTGACATTTTATTTGAGGTTACATTATTGTTGATGTAAAGACTTTCAAAACATCTATAAAATATCAAATAAACACAATATGAATATTATAATTTTTATTAAAATTGGAATTATTATTATTATTATTATTATTGTTATTATTATTAACACAGAAGTTAACAGGTTCCACAATTTCAAGAGTCCTAATTTTCTCAAAATGTGGTCTCAAAAGACCATGTATCCTTCGATTCACTGTCCAAACATGGAAATCACCAGCAGTAGAACAAAAGAATTACAAGCCGACAGAGCCAAACAGAGCACTGGCTTCAGGCATAATCCTTCTAGTGCTGCAGCGAGTGCCTAGTATTATATCATCATATACTGTACATACATAAACCTAGCTAGAAGGCTACACGTGTTTATTGTTTATTTTCATTTGCATATAAGCCCACAGTTTTGTGTGCTTAGCCAGCTAACATTAGCTTTGGTGGGCTGAGGGATTGTGAAAGTGACAATAATAACGATGATGAGGAGGGATCAGCTAAATGGGAGGTGGATTGATTCTGCCAGCAAGATCTGCTTCATGCTTTCCCTTGGTAACAAACATTGTCAGTGGCCTGATGCCAGACTGAGCATATAGTGGTGAGGGTCAAGACAATATGAGAAGAATATTCAATGACATAGTGACATACAGAATATCTTTAACTAATTTGTTTTTCATAAATTACCGTATACCATGCAAGCAATGAGAGAGATCTTACCATTTAGAAAACAATTGGATGCATAGTGGACCTTGGCACAGGCCATATGGACTTACATATTTAATGTTCACATTATTTGTTGTAATTGCCTTTGGAGTGAAATGCTTCTAATACTGAACCTTCCAAACTGAAAACACATTCAAGCACATGAACAGCACATCTAGGATGACAACATCAGCACAGTGATACCTTGCAAGCATTGGGGGCAGGATAGTCTAGTGGTCTAGGTGTTGGCTTCCCAGCCAGAAGGTTGTAGGTTCAAGCCCCAGAGTTGGCCTACCTATAAGCATCCTTGAGCAAGATGCCTAACCCCTATATGCTCCTTGTAATAGCACAATGTAATTGTAAGTTGCTTTGAATAAAAGCATCTGCTAAATGACCTAATTGGGTGAGTCTTGAAACAGTGTCAGTTGGTGTAGAGATCTGCCTTACACTTTTCAGTCCAATAAATGTTTAGTATGTATGGTAACACAGGCTAATCAAAATCCACTTTTCAAACATTATATTTTGTGAGAGGGTGTGATCCAGCTACCCATCCATCCATCCAAGTAAATATTACTGTTGGACTTGCCTTCCACTCTTCCATATCCTCCATCTAATAGTTGTCTGTAGCAACAATCTGTGAGCATGGCAAACTCGACAGCTCTACAACATTTCACAACCTCTCCTATGGCCGCAGCTTGTGTCAGCAGGACAGCAGAAAGGACTCACCACAGGCGCTGTCCACTGAACCGTGAGGCTGCCGATGGCGGTGGTGGGGATGGGGTCCAACGGGAACCCCTGAGGGGACTGCACTGTGCAGAAATGAGCATCAGCATAAAGATGAGCCACCCGCTGTAGCTAAGATGGCTGTACCTGACACTTTGACAACTATGCGTGATCGACCCCCTGCCTCTGATCATACTCGGGAGCAGACAGTAGCCACACATAAGGGAGAATCATACTGAAACAGTTGCCTCACTCACGCCATGCACAATAACAGTCCTCAAGTTATCCCTGATAAACAAACAAGATAAAGAGGCGTTCACTATTGATGTGTTCTTATTATATTATATTTAGTCCATACAAGGGTCTGGAAAGAGTTCTTTCATTCTTCTTTGTACTTTAATCTATAACATGCATGATTTTCTAATGTTAACAGATCAAATTTCAAATTTGAAAAAAAGGGATAAGGATCTAATTAGCTGGAGTACTTGGCCAACGGCGCCTTATGGGGAGAGAAAGTTATCAGTTTCATTCTCTATTGCAGTCTAAACTATTTCCACCATTCACTGGTCCCATGTTCCCTGCCATGTTCCTCTGCCAACTACAGTATGACCAAAACATTGCACATACAAATCGTGAACCCTTTAAAGAGTTACCTGTAAGTAATGCACATTCATGTGCAAATAAAATAATGTCTGTTTAAAGTCAAAAGGCTAGCTTTTAGTGCTGCATAGAGAAATAGTCAAGTACCTCCACTTTTTGAAGCATCCAGTCTCATCTCTCATTCTGAAACCTAATGCGTTACCCCCAACAACTGATCAACCTAACATTTGAGTGGCAATGCAATATCGCCGCTTTATTGTAAATATCAATGCATGCAGCTTTATTGTAAATATCAATGTATATACATATACATACTTCAGTGTGCGTTTACAGTATCAATATATTAAAATATTTCCAAAATAACTGCAACAACTTCTTCTGAATTTGACAAGTTGTTGGTGGAAAAGAAAACTTGGAGTGCTTGACAAGGCAAAAACAATTTAGTCATGTTTGTTGCAGCTATTTCTCTCTCTCTCTTGGTCAGAGTGATTGGAGGGCCAGACTCTACTGACATTCAGTCTTCCACGCTTTGTGGTGATGGACCTAAAAAAAAAGTTATATACAGCACATGGCTACCACCCACCAGTGTCTATCTTGCTCTTATTGATGCGTGTGTGGGGTTTTAGTCTTCGAAAGTGAGAATTTGTTCATGTGTCTCTGTGTGTGTGCATCTTCAACTGAACTACTGATGCTGAGTAAAGTATTCTTACATTATGCCTTTATTGTGGTGTCTTTGTGAATGCTGTTTAACAGTTCTGTAATATTTTCAAGAGTAATGATGTACTGTATAAAACTGTGAAATATTTGACAGTTTATGACATTGTAAAGTGATAGTGATACTGTTGAAGGACAGAAAGTCTACACTATGCATGTGAAAATATGATATATAGTCTAATTCATTCTTATATTCCACCAAACCTTTCTAAATTATCTGCAAGTAATATATAATAAGTTACTTTACTCACAGGTCCACAGTCCTTCATATTTTTCTGTTTATCATTAATGTCATTCCAATATTCAACGCTTGTTATTCATTCTCCAACACATACAAACCTTAAGGTTAATGTTGTGCTGTGTTTGCTGTTTACCTTAATAAAAAAAAATTATCAAATAAAAATAGCAACATTAAAAGTTTGATCACACACACACACACACACACACACACACACACACACACACACACACACACACGCGACTTCTTAACCAGAACCCATTCCAGAGGGAAGTTGCATTAATTACTTTTCTGCCTCCCAGTGACAAGCAGAGGAGAGAGGCATGGTCCATAGGACCTCTATGATAATGTTTTCCTAAGTTGCTTTCTGTGCCAAGTTGAATATATTTTTTTTTTGTTTTAATTATGTTTGATTTCTTATATTACACATTTTTACCTTAGTTTATGTCAGTCATTTATGTCGTTTATGTCATGGCACCTTCATTGTGCCATTACTGTAGTTATTACCTTACTGTAATTTGTTACAGTAAGGTAAGTAATTTGTTACTAAATCAAGCTTAAATTAAAATACATTTAGTTAAGAAAGTGATTTATTGTGTAGTCATTTGGTTTAATCTTTTTATATTTGTAGTGACGTTGACACTTATACTGACAGGCAGTAGGCATGGAGTTTTGGTACAACCTATCTATGTCTGTTGATTATGTGAATTGATTTAACTGGATAGTATATAATGTATGTGTATACATATATAATTTCAGTTTTTTTTTGTTTGTTTATCAAATAAAGAATTGCATTGAGCTATGAAGCGCACCATACCACCTCTTCCTAGCAAGTTTTGGCATGGACCACAGGACATCCGTTGGGTCCTCAGACAGCCTGCCACTGGGGCCCAGTGTCTGACTAACGAGTCTCTGTAGCCCTTATTAAGCACTGGACACTAAAGGCTCTAAAGCTGCATCCAGCATCTTCTCTCCTCACCACTTGCAGTATAGGAAGACAAGCTGTTTGAAAACACAACACAACCCAGACACACCCATCAAACACCCAAACCCTCGACTCTTCTAACAGACAATGTTATGTGGTGCGGAGGAGGTATGGGATATATGGCAACAGAGGGGGAGGCCACAGGGCTAGAATTATTCTTGGAGCCCCCTGCCCCCCCCCCTTCCTTTTTTGCCTTACATTTTGATGCGGCATCACTCCACCATAATGAAATTTGAATTTAAGAAAATCTAAATTTGTATTTTTGAGATCAGTACTACAAACATGAAACATTAGTAACAGGGTGAGTACTACAAGTAATGTAGGTAACAAGTAGTTCTTAAGGAGCGTGTAGTCTATTTTTCTCATTTCTTTTTGCCTGTACTGTCACTCATTACTTGAGTTTTTTTTTGTAGCCTTCTATTTTTTTTCCCATGACTACATTTACAGCATTTTTTTTGGCGGACAATCTTGAAACATGAAAATTTGAGAAATTCTTCAATTACCTACCCTCTAAACGATTTAGACTTTATAATGTCTAGCTTCACCTGAGAAGTGCAAGATATACTGTACTTTTGGAACCCATTACCATATGTCTTTCTGTCCAGATTTAGTATTATTTAAGGTTGTGTTACTTAAGATTAGGTTAAACCTGAGGTTAGGTTTCTAAAGGAAGCATTATGTTGAAAGTCCAGCCTTTAAAAGCTTACGTGGTCGAGTAGGAACTGTGATCTGTCTGTCTAAGCTGAAGTTGCATCATCCTGTCAGGCGTGTTATAATCGGTCGGTTCGACACGATTCTGAGTGAGACATTTCGCAGAATGGCAGAGAGGGGAGTAATGGGAGCTAAAGGTGGCTGCGTTGTGATGGCAGTCACTCTCTCTCTCTCTCTAAGTAACAGTGCCACCACCGCCTCCCCACGACTGTGTGATGACACACGTTAATAAAAAAAGAAAACGCTAAAAGGCACACTCTGCAATCTAATCCACCACTGTCTGTCTATATGAGATCGGTCTTAAGTGTAGCGGAGCAATTTAGGTGTGGGTGTTTCCAGCACTGTGTGTGTGTGTGCGTGTGCGCGCGCCCATCTCCGGTTTACTCACATATGTGTAAGTGTGTGCCTGTGGTGTGTGCACGCGTGTACATCTTTATGCATGTGGCAAAATGTAGTGCACGCATGCAGGTGGGTGTGACAGCACGGCCCGATCTACATATCAATTTCCCTCATTTGAATACAGCACTCATTGGGTGATGGCGGCGATAATTACCCGTTACGCAGCGTGGAGCTCCCTCTGGGTGTCTCCGTGTCAGTCTGGGTCGTGTGCAGTGCCGTACACGGGGGACTGATGAGACACGACAGCAGTAGTCCTAGCTTCTGTCTAACCTCTGTATACACCGTGGCAGACACTTTCTGCTACACAGAGTGCCAGCGCGCGGGGAAATGACATGATGGTAATGGCCGAGATTTCAAGGGTCGGAGAGAGTAGCGAGGGGGGAGGATGGTGTCCTGACATCTGGGGGATATATTTTGAGAAAACACCAGGACAATCTGTGCTTAGTGAGACATCTGTTGCGACGAGAAAAGGTTAAAGGAATGAGGGAACAGCCCAGAGCGTGCCGGAGAGAAACTAGTAAAGATCTCCAATTCTCTACTATTTTTCTATCCTCACTACCTTCACCTACCTCACCTTTCTCATCACTGATTGGCCAGTGCCTTCACCCTTCACCCCTCCTCAACCTGATTGAGTTCACCTGCTCACATTTAAGGACTGCACTCTCTTCCGCTCACTCTTTGACTCTCACATGGGGCGGCAGTTCTGGTAAGACAAGATTATTTTCCTTTAGTTTTATCCTATGGCCATGTTAGATTGTAACCTTAGTTTGGTGTATATCTTTCTTCCTATGAGATGGACGTGATATTAGTTTCTAATCATATGTTTGCTTTCTTTCAGATAGAACAACGTGTGTGTCTGTTGCCACTCATATCAGTCGATGAATGTGAAACCTTGATGGACCAATAAACATTGTTCAGTGGATCTTCGTGTCCCCTGGCGTACGTAGGCATTCTAACCGATGCCCCATGACGATAGTACAATTACCTTTCTAGAACCAAGCCTTTAGAACAAGACATGCTTACCAGAACTGCCGCCCCATGTGAGAGTCAGAGTGATTGGAAGGGAGTGCAGTCCTTAAATGTGATCAGGTGAACTCAATCAGGTTGAGGAGGGGTGAAGGCACGGGCCAATCAGTGATGAGAAAGGAGAGGAAGTGAGGTAGGTGAAGGTAGTGAGGAAAGAAAAATTGAGGATTGGAGATCTTTACTACAGACACATCTCGCAAAAGGTTGCATGGCCACACAATAGAATATATCCTTCTTTTGGATTTGAAAATACGCACTGAGGTGAACACTAAGTTGACACCAGAGAGATTGTGACGCTGACACTGTGATCCCCGTCAATGAATGACAAGGGATTAGATATGTCAAATACAAAACTAGAGAAGCTCATGTCTTTGTGATTTTCAGTGGAGAACTCCCATCTCGCTTGATCTGACCCTACAGTGCTGCTTGAAGAACGCCGCCAACCATTAAGAGCGACCCGAGCTCGTCCTGGCAGCTCAGTCCCAAGTTCTGTCATCGTGGAACCCCTTGCAATGCGGCCCAGAACTCTCACAGCGAAGGGCCTGCAAATGGGAATGAACAGGTGTCACTTTAATTATGGGCCCCCCTTGTTAAAGTCTACCAGTGCCAGGAAGGAGGCGGGGGCGGGGGGGGCTCTTTCCATTTACCTTGGCGATCTGTTATTGAATGGCATTGATGCACCGTGCAGGGTGGGTTATGGCTAGGTGGGCGATATATTTGCCAGTTGATGCGACTCCTTGGCTTTTAATTGCAGGCATGCAGGGAGTGTGCTCTGTTGTCTTCACCCCCATATTTCCCTCTGTGGCTCTCTTGTCCCTGGCTTTATTTCTTTTCCTTGACTGAAGTAATCAAGTGTCTGCAGTATTTTCTCAGTTATGCTACGTGAGACATTTCCTCTAAAAATTACATGCCACATACAGTACTGTATTAAAAATAGTGTAGAGGATTAAAATGAGCCAGTTTGAACCTCTACAGTCACTGTTTAAAGTGAATTCCAAGTCCTGGTAAATTGATACCAGTCTCGCTCAGTTTCCACAGATCTTAGGGAAGGGAGATTTACGGTCTTCACAATGGGGGGCTGAACATTGAGACCAAGCCTGTGCGGTATGTTTCACCATTACCAACGCATGGATCATTTTGTGAATAGTCACATTTTACCCCCCATCCACATAACAAAAACTATGGTCTGAATCTACTTAACGCCAAAGCGTTCGCTTTAATACAGTATGGTTAAAATGGCAGTCACTTGGTTACCAAGATTGTCACTCAATTCAGTCCCAACGATGCCCACTAATATAATTAAGGAATGTATTCCGGGTTAATTGAGCAGAGGGTAAAGCTTGGGGAGGCAGACTAACTGGGAGAGTGGTCCCACCCAAACCAAACACACATGGGTACACACACTGCATACTCTAAGGGTGCTTCAAACCATTGCTCTCACGCCACGCAGTGAAGGGTTACCACCACAGGTTCCTAGCCTTTCCCAGGGGGCGATCAGCCATTACGTTAAACCGGGCAGGAAAAAGGGAAGCTATAGGCTAATTAGTCGGGCAATAGAAGACCAGGTTGTATACCAGTTAATACAATAAAGGCTTAAGTAAGAGCCCTGAAACGAAATAACATATCAAAACAGAACAAAAAGCATAACGCTCTAACTACCTAAGTCCCACGCACAGGGGAGCTTTAAATACCAATTAGAAGCAGCAGCAGCGATGTGATGCAGCACAGGAGGACAAACACCAATCGTACCTACAGGGCATAAACGCTAAAACATCATGCACTACGATCCGCGCAATGTTATTAAAAAAAAAAAAGAAGAGACTACCCGATTGGCAGTCGCAATATTGTATTAAACAACACGGGTTTATCCTGGTAGCACCTAGGACCAGGCTGAGTACAAACACAGTTAATAAACTCATGCGATCGGCAGCCGCAAACAAACACACGCCTAACGAAGCAGGAGGAGGAAGGGGATCTAAAACGGACATACCTCTTGGTAGCGTTACCTGGCCACTTTTATAATGAATACTATTGGCGTCACAAATTTGACACAGTAATCAGGCTGGCGGAGAACAACTCGGAGAGAAAGGAGGCAACGCCTACACTGCTACACTAGCATAGCCTACTGCAAAAACTGATAAACTATTATCATGCAAGATCAAAACTATTGCCAAGGATTCTAGAGGACAATTAGGTCCGTTTTTATGAATGTATACATATATTTTATGTAGGCTGTATCATGTATATATGTAATTGTATGTCTTCATAGTGATGAGCAGATGAAAAGGAATATTTTCTACAGCCCGCAGTGTAAGGACTATCACATCTGTTCAGGGTTCAATATTCAGGTGACAATATTTATCCTTTTCAATAGCTGTTTTCATATCAATTGATATCCATCATCTAAGAGATGTTAAGCCGCTGGCTCCCTTGATGTTTCCATGTACTGTGGAATACGGGGTGACCGTGCTTGTTTTGTGTATCATCTGTTCTTTGGAGCAGGCCTGGGTGGGCGGCGGGGCTGGTTAGGTCCAATATAATATTTATGTAGACTATAATATATGTATCGTTTAGCATTCTTTGTAGTTAGGGCATAATTCATTACAGGAGGCATGAAGGTTTCAGCACTGTGAGGCCCAGTGGGTTAATTTACCACATCTGGCTTTATTCCAATCAATTTCTGAAAATCAGTTGCTATAATGTAAGGATGTTGTTTCATTTCTAGTCACTACCTATTGGTTAGTAAGTGGATTTACTGCTGTTCAATTTTCCTGGTTTTAATTTGTGAAAAGAGATATGGACCAGCATAGATGTGTTGGGGAAATACATGCCAAATTTGGCCATAACTGCCAGACAATGTTTATTTATTACATTTTGATTTATGGGTATGTTTTTTTTTTCAACCATACTAGAATTCCTACAAACACACATAAGCTGAATCACGCAAAACATATTCACACAAACAGTCAGTAGATATTGATTTATGCTAGCATCAAGTAAAGGTGGTGATTCTTAAGAAAATCGTAGCGTTTATTTTCTTCACTTGGCAGGTAAGACGTGGGGACAAAGGATAAAAGACCACATTTTTATTATTTGACCAATAATGGTAGATGTCACTTTCTGAGCAAGATTCTCTCTTTAAAATAAACCCATAATAATTTTATGTTGTTGTCTTTTAGTATACTGTATGTGCCTTTGTCTATGCCAGCTTTGATACATGTATGTTGCTTTGATTGTCAATAAGCTGACATAACAATACCCATACTAAAGTAACATAGTTTACCCAGATGGCTTGCCATAGCTACAGTATGTAGCAAATGAAGTGTTGCCCTGTGCAGGAAATGTATCTAGTTTCTTTTGATCCTCATCCAATTTTCCTGCTCTCTCTTCTCAGACTTGGTAACGACTTTTGTGTGGGTTAAATAGGAAATGTAGCCTAGCTTCTACCAACATACCTCCTCCACCTACTACCACATTATCTTACAGGGATATGTAAATGCTTGCCAACAAGGAAAATAAAAGAGAAAATAGATTGCTTGAAGAGTCACTAGTGTTCAGAAAAGAGCCTAGAGTGCAATGCTCCATCAAGGTACAACACCAAAGCCAAAATTCTGCTCCATCAAGGTACAACACCAAAGCCAAAATTAAATACCACACAAAACTGAAAAAAGACTTGCTGCCTTTGATTACATACTATGTGAACTATTCTGGTTCACATTGTAAAAGTGTAATACACTCATCTACAGTAGGCCTATACTGTATTTCTTCCAAGAATACAAATTGTAAATTGTAAATTGTAA